>JAEIFT010000406.1:0-240483 GCA_018904225.1 Lordiphosa mommai | reverse complement strand
CGGTCCTGGCTTGTTAACGTAAACCTTTGACTTCAAATATCGCCACAAGAAGAAGTCAGGCTGGCGTCAAATCGGGCGGGAACGCTAGGCCAGTCCAGATCGCCTTTTAAACTTAAAACGTCCCGGAAACAATTTCTTCAGAAAATCGATTGTTATGCGACTTGTGTGGGGGGAGCGCCGTCTTGTTGAAACCAGAACTGCCTCATACGCTTTCGACGAATAATTGGCATCACAAAATTATCATCATGTCGCGATAACGCTCCTGGTTGATGGTAACAGCATGGCCATTTTCATTTTGGAAGAAAAACGGCCCAATGACCGTTTTCGCACTAACGCCGCACCAAACTGTGACTTTTTCGTCATGAAGAGGCACTTCTTGAATCTCCTGAGGATTTTCAGTGGCGTAAATACGGCAATTTTGCTTATTTACGGTCCCATTCAATGTGAAATGGGCTTCATCGGATATTTTTTAAAAGCACGTTGAGTTTTCACAATTGACTTGTTCTGTTGAATGTAAATTTCAACTATTTCAGAGCGCTCGCGTGGCGTGTATTGTTCCATGGTAAAAATCTGCTTGGACTGACGCTTCAAACGCGGTATGTCATTAAGCGATCTGACAATCTCTGTCAAAAAGTCGTTGCCAGATGGGTCCGTCGAATATGGGCAACCCTGTATTTTGGTCCGCTTCACACGAAAAATCGCAAAGAGTTAATCGATTGTCCTGTTATCGAGATATTATTAATCGACTTTTTCTCTATTTTTTCGAAATATGCCGCGAAAAAAACTTTTCTGTTTTTGCACCGATTTGGAAAATTCTAAAATTGTACAAAAGATAAAACTTAGTCGGGATTTACACCCTGAAGCAAACTTCGTGAATTTTTAGTAGGCGGGAAATTTGAAATCTTTTAGACCTTTTCAACGAATAGTAAAACGAGAAGGCAAAGCTAACTTCGACTGTGCCGTTTTAATACACTTGAAAAACTTAACTCCAACTGATTCAACTGGAAAAATATATAGGATATCCTATATATATGATGTCTATATAGACATCAGATAATTAAAATTATTAAATCATTGATAATAAAAATTTGATACCATAAAAAAAAATTTTCTTAGTAAAACACATTTTCCCGACCGATTGGCCTAGAAGCTATATGCCATAGTCATCCGATTTTGATAAATTTTTTTCAAAATTATGTGAAAGCATATAAAACTAATATATACCAAGATTGGGGACGCTACGATAAAAAACAAAAAGTTTTTCTCACTAGAAGTAGTTTTTTGACCGAGCGGTTTATATGGCAGCTATATGCTAAGTCATCCGATTTTGATACATTTTTCCGAATTTGTAAAAACAAATATATTCTACGATTGGAGACGCTAAGATGGAAAACAAAAAAATTTTTCTCACAAAGACTTATTTTCGACCGATCGTTCCTATGGCAGCGATATGCTATAGTGATCCGATTGTTGATCTTTCCAGAATCATGAGGCATATAATACTAAAATTTACAAGATTAGTGACGCTACGATGGAAAACAAAAAAGTTTTTCTAACTAGAACTAGTTCTTAGACCGATCGTTCTATGGCAGCTTTATGATATAGTCACCCGTTCCGACATATTAGTTGCGTGTAAAAAAGAAGACTCTGTGCAAAAATTTCAGCTCGATAGCTTTAAAACTGGAGAGACTAGTTCGCGTAGAAACAGACAGACGGACAGACATTTTTTCCTTGAGATATATGCATAATAGTACCACGTATATAACGGCTGATATAAAAGCCAGTTGCGTGCTGATGACAGCGCCGTGAGTGATTTTTTTAAGTTTTTCCGTTGATATTTGCGAAAACAGTTCAAGAGTATTACAAAAATCGCATTTTACATCCATTTCTCGACACCTACATTTCTCATCTTCAGAGTCGGTTCGAAAAAACAAAATAGTTTTTCAAAGTTTTGGACAGCTATTCCTCAAACAAGAATTCGACGAGAAAAAAATGTGCCTCTACCAATTTTACGAAGAAATACTGATTGTTCCGAGAGCAATTTCATTTCAGAAGTCAAATGTGGAGACAAATGTGCAATCAAAACATCGAAAATGCACTTAATGCATTAGCAGTGAGTATCTCCCAAATTCAGATAATTTTTGGCTAAAAAAATAATGCTTGGTTTCTAATATTGTACCAAGAATCTGATTGATTATAATACTAATAGATTATCATTTATTTTCTATTTAATTTCAAAACAAAATTTTTTAATTTAAAAAGAATCAGAGAAAAAAATCACTAATAGACTGACTTATTGACAATTAATTGAGTAAGAGATTTTTTCGGTGCAATTTGGAACAAAGTAAAATAAATAATATCCATTGAAAATCTAAATAGAAGGAATTTTTGCAGATCATAAATGTCAGAACTTTCAAAAAAACGTCAACAAAAAATCCTACGACCACAGTTTTGGATTATATATTTTTCCAAAAAAATTGAATGGTCATATTGGATTATCTTCGTAATTATCTTCTATTGCATTTATTATTCGAAAATAAATTAAATTTTGTGTAAAACATTCAATAAATTACGAATTTTTATTAATAACTTTGTGTTTCAACTTCACCAACATGCCCAATAAAAGCATAAAATTTGAAAGTATATGATCCCATGGGGGGGTCCGGACCCAAAACCCCCCGTGGATCCGCCACTGGTCTCAACTGATACTACGTTTATGCTTCAAAATTCTGTATATATTCAATAAGCAAAATTAAACATTGTATCTGATTATGCAGCATTTGTAAAACTACACAAAAAATCAGCAAAAGTTACGGTCACACTTAAAAGAATTGAATGGTTCTTTTCATATCATAAACAACTTTTTTAAAAAAAGAGTATATGGTTTCAATTTGCAATAACTTTATGAACTTAATTTGTAAGTTAAGTTAACTGTACACTTACCTGCTGTGTGAGGATAATTGGATAATTGAACAAACACACGTATAAATAAAACCAATAAATTTTGCATAAATTTTATTCAATAATAATTAAAAATGAAATATAACTAGAGGAGAATAAACAAAATCTAGGCAAGGCAAAAAAAACAACTACGATAAATTGATAAATATTAGAAAAGTGCTAGGGAAACCATAGTGTGTGGGTGTGGAGAGTGTGGCAGTTCGAGGGTTAGTCACTGAGCCACACAATCATTACAACTGGATGTAGCATGCTCTTCCCGTTTGGACTTGGTTTTGCGTTTGGTTAACAAATGCCAACGTCGGCCAAAATAGCCACAGGTTGCCTTCTTGGGTAACTCCAACTGAGCTGCATCTATATGACTCACGGAGGCCTGACGGCACTGCGGATGCAGCACAAGATCTGTGCGCAAACGTTGTATACGCCTACTATCATAGTTTTCCACTACAATAATGGGCGTGGCACGGCAACGAGGCGGGTTAGCGGCAATGGCAGGATTGACAATTGCGCTGACGCCAAAAGTGTGACTTTAGGCTAGGCCAGTGAAACAATTGGCGCAAGGTCAATGTCGCGGATTCGGAGGAAGTGGTGTTGGTAAGGGCTGCATTAACAGATCGCGCACCAAATCGGGCGCTACCCTGGCAAAGTCTGTGTGAGATTTGTCGTCTAATGCTGCTGTTGTGGTGGTGGTGTGCTCATAGAATTTGGTACGTGAACGCGAGCGGGCACGCAAGCTATTCGTCTTCCATGCATCGTGCAGGAACCGCACAACGGGCAGTCGTGCAAATAGATGGATGTGGTCGTAGGAGGCTGACAACATACCTGCGCGCTCATCCTGGGTATTCATCGTCATCCGATGACTCCAGGCGATCCTCCACCAGCGAGGTCTGGCGCGATAGACCCTGTTGTTGCAGTTTGAAGTTGTGAGTGTAAGCGAACAGAGACGAGAAAGCAAAATGAAAAAAAGAAAACCAAAATAACGTCTACACAAGCGTGACTGGCATCAGGTTTTTGTTTATCTTACCGCATTATGACGTCTTCGTGGAGGCGAACGTTTGTTCCACAAGGCCTCAGCTGATCGAAATGCTGCGATTGAGCCAAAGCCGTACCTGTTCCGGTCCCAGATTGGCTTGAGAGGCGCCAGTTTTGGTTTCCGCTATTTGGAAATCTCCATGCTGGCGGAGACACTAAAGCGACGCCTCAAACGCTCATCCACTTGAGCCATCATTACCGAGGAAGTCAAATGACCATATTTCTTTTGCCAGGTGTAAGTGTCTAGTGAGACTTCCTTCTTCAACAGACGTTTCATTTGCCGCTTGGGGACCCTGAGGACGTAAATCGTCCACATCCTTAGAGGGTCCCGAATAGGTGGGCAACTTAACATACTGGGCTGGGGTATTATGTAAACATATAACGGGCAGATTATAGCTATCCACCAGTTGGACCAAAACACGTGAGACCTCCAAACTAATGTCGAAGTGGGTGAAGGGCAATGAGTTTGCAGTGAGGTCAAAGCCAAACCACGTTTGGTTTCCACACAATCAAATTTTTGTCATCGTTGCCGAAAACGGCCGTGGATCCTTTAAAAACAGGGATCGTAAATAATGATTATTTTTTATTAAAATCAAAAAAAATCATCCACTTAGAATCGTCGTAAAGAATCTAATTATCACCAAAATGATTCTTTTTCGATTATCTATGCAAATCCGCCATGCTATTTTTTGTTTTATCAGTTTTAACTATATTCCTTAATTCTAATGATTATTTTTAAGTAATATTATAAAACTTAGGCGATAATCATTGTTTTTGAGCGAAAAAATGAGGACCGAAAATAACAGTTACGGAAGTGAAAAAAATTACTATGAAATATGGATCCCCTGATAAAATGGATTACATGAATCTTCATAATTTTGAATAGTGAAAAGGTCCTTAAATGGGATAAATTTGTATTTGCAATTTTTATCACAAAAAAAATTTTGAAATTGTTATATTATAATTTTTAAATAAATATTTTTAACAAAGTTAAATGTTAATTTGTATATAAAATTTTTGCAGTATAGTTAAAACTAATTTTATTATAAAAATTTAAATTAATTTCTATTTTGTAATTTTATAATAATAATAGGTCTACTTTTAATTGTTGCTGAAAATTTTATAGAAATTTTATAAAAATTACTAATCTAGTAGGTTTAAGTAAATCTTGTATCCTTCTATCAAAGATATTCTATAATTTAAAATGGCTACTAGATAAGTAATTTAATAAAAATTTTTATAATAAAAATTTTCATACGAATTAAAAAGTAATCTTATTATAAAAATTACAAAATAAAAATTAATTTAAATTTTTATAATAAAAATTATTTTTTAACCAAAATTGTTATATAAAATTAACATTTAACTGTTAAAAACAAAATTTTTATTTTAAAAAATCATAGAATAACGATTATTTTAAATTTTTTTTTTTTTTAAATGTAAAAATTAGAAAAAAATTGTTATTTCAAAATTTTTATCCAAAAGTTATAACAGTTACGGTCCCTGAAAAAAATACAACTCAAAAATAATGATTATTTCGTGAGTTTTATTTTTCAGCTCAAAAAATAAAACTCAACAAGGAATTGTGACCTTATCATAAGAAACTTTGGTAAGTTAATGTATATCCTTAATAAGTGAAGCAAGACGAATCTATTAAATCCAAATTAGGGAAAAAAAATTTTGAAAAAAAGTTATTTTGATAAGGTCACAATTCCTTGTTGAGTTTTATTTTTGAGCGAAAAAATAAAACTCATGGAATAATCATTATTTTTAAGTTTTATTTTTTTCGCTCTAAAATAATGATTATCTTCTAAGTTTTAAAATATTACTTAAAAATAAGCATTATTGTGTGTGAGCAAATTAAAAAAATTAAAAAATAATCATTAGTATTAAGTTTTATTTTATAACTTATAATGATTACTATACCTCGGATTTTAACTTTTAAATGAAGTCGGATTGATGTGAAATTTTGGATTTATACTAATAAAAATATCTACTTTTTTTAAAAACTGCATATCCAATATATTATTTTTGCATATTTTGCATATATGCAAAAATTAAATATTGCACATGAAAATATGCAAAAAAAAAATATACAAATATGCAAAAAAATATGCAAATATGCAAAAAAATAGCAAATATGCAAAAATATGCAAATATGCAAAAAAACTGAACCTTCGGCTTGTTAAACTAAGTTAAACTCACCATCTGCGGGGACCTGACACCCATGACAGCTCCCAAATGTCCGGCCAAAGTGTGCACCTCTTCGCCCGTTAGCAAATCCCATATAATCAAATTCATGTCCTTCGAGCCGGATATCACCTGTGTCTTATTGGTCACCGAAACGGCCACACAAGTCACCGCATCACTGTGACCCACCAGCACCTGGCTAAGCTTACCTCCCGTGGATTGCCATACCTTCAGTGACATATCCCTTGATCCGGTAATAATATGCATGCTATCCGCACTAATCTCAAAGCAGGTTATATCATCCGAATGCGATACCGAATATTTCTCATCCTCCTGTGTGAGCGACCAAATCTTTAAGGTATTGTCACCATTGCTGGAGCAGGCGAAACGCATATTATTGGTCACAGCCAAACTCTTGTAGGGACCCTGTATGGTTTGCAGCAAATTGCCCGAATCGGCCATCCAAACCAATAGCAAAGAGTCACGATCTGTGGAGATAACCCTTAGAGAGTCCATCAGTACCACCACCTTAATCACGGCTGTTGCATGCCCCTTGAAGGTATTGCTTATCTCGCCCGAAGCCAGACTCCAGACTTGCACCAACCGATCCTCCGAACCGGTGGTAAGAAACTCTCCATTTGGTGCAAATTTCAAGCAATTGATTACACCCGCATGGCCATCTAGAGTGCACTGATATTCCGGCGTATTAATCCTCATCAAATGCACACTCCGGGCCGAGGCAATGGCCAGCTGCTGTGAGTCTCGGGACAAGTCGAAACACGTAATGGGCGGCAAAGTGGTCGAGGGAGAACGTTGAGCCTGTGCGTGCCTCTTCAAGCTACGCTTACGTCTGGGATTACGCGAATAGGGATTGATGTACAGCTCCTCGTTGCGGAACGAATAGAAGGTGATTTTGTTGCCACCCACCGTTATAAGGAAATCATCATTATCCATGGCATAGGTAGCGGTTACAGGACCCGGATTTGGTGGCATGGAACGTACCAGTTTGCCGGAGTGCATGTCATAGATAAGAGCACGCGTATCATCGCAGCCCACCACACAGCGTTGACTATCCTTGCCAATCGAAATGGTGCGGATCTGCAAACAAACACAGATAAAACTTCAAACTCTTCCTTTTCTCTGTTGGCAGCACAAACCTTTGACTTGTGGCCCTTGAGTGTGTGCAGCTCCTTGCCCGTGGCCAAAGTGCGCACGTATAGAGCATTATCCTCGCACAGGGCCAACAGAAAGACCTGCAATTAAAAAACAATTAAATGCCATTAATTGACATTTTTGCACACTTTCTTAAAAGGACATTCCAATCATTGAATAGAAAAAAAAAAAATTCCACAAATTCTATTGAAAAATCAAGCATTAAATGAAAGCTAGAATCTGAAATTATGAAACTGCATTTGTTTAAGTATGGATAAATATTTAGAGCCTCAAGTTGACTTTGCTTTCTTCAACCAAAAGTGAGAATTTAGGGCATATTTTGTTATTTTACTTCCGAAAGCGAAGGAACGCTATACCAGCTGGAATCAAGGAATGAAATGTACACAGAAAAAAAAATTATATTGATCTGGGGACTCCAATATGGCAATTTTTCATATCAAAAAAAGCCGATAAGATGCAGATGAAATTGACCCGTTCGAAAAATATCAAACTGATATTTTGCGAGACACATATCAAAATGGATATGTTTAAGATGCAAAGTGACAATTTTTTTAATAAAAAAAAATATTAGGAAATGGCTGGGCGCATATTTTATTTATATAAGTTTTATATTTTATACTATATTCCTCGCTCAGAATTTTAAGAGTGATTATGTAATATTAGCGCCAGACACCGTTTGGAAAGCAAAGAAATTTAAACATTTTTGTTAGTTAGCAAACATTACCTTGTCTGGGGATCGAACCCGAACTCGTACTTTACACGAATGGAATGACGTCTTAACGTCAGTGATCAGGCAATGATTAGGTAAAATACGTTTATTAATCATTTAGATTTTTCCTACGGGACAAAGTGTTTGATAAATAAGACTTTTTGTCTACTTAAACTATTTCTCATTTTATTTATTATCTTATCAATTTGATATTAGTACGATTAATTAAATATTATTTATCATCAAAATATAAAAAATTGAAAATTTCATTAAATATCATATTGATGAGCCAAGATTTAACCAGGTTAAAGCTGATATTTATCAGAGAAAAGTAATGCTGTCTGTTTATTGGATATGTCCTCCACTTAAAGCTGCTGTCACGGAATGAAACCATTACTTCGGATGTATTACACTTCTTTATCAGAACTCTCCACCCTATACTTCTTTGTTTACTCATCAAAAATGATCGGAGCTGAATTGGAAAGTGATGGCCCCGACCTTGCACCTTTAGATGATGATTTGTTGTGATCCCTTTTAGAAAATGTCTTCGGATTAAAGGATTTTTAAATTAAACCGGTACATACCGGTACGTACCGATATACCGAAATAAAAACCAAGGTACCAATACGGAACCGAGTACCGAAATAAACTAGAACCTTAACAGAACCTTTTACCGAAACATTAGTACCTTTAACCGGAACCGGAACCGAAATTCGATTCGGTTTGATTCCCTGTTCTGTAATCAATGGTTCAGATTGATATTTTCGGACCACATTCTCCCGACGTAAACTTCTTAAACAATCGTTGAACATTATTCTTTTTATACACTTGAAAAGTGTATATTAATTTTGCCCAGAAGTTTGTAACGCATAGAAATATTAATTTCCGACCCCATAAACTATATATATTCTGGATCAGGACGACAGCCGAGTTCATTTCCGTCCGACCGTCCGTCCGTCGTCTGTCCGTTCGTCTGTCCGTCTGTCTGTCCGTCTGTCCGTCCGTCTGTCCGTCTGTCTGTTTCTACGCGAACTAGTCTCAGTTTTAAAGCTATCGAGCTGAAATTTTGCACAGACTGTCTTTTTGCTGCACGCAACTAATATGTCGGAACCGGCCGGATCGGATGACTATCTTAAGCTGCCAATATGTCGGAACCGGCCGGATCGGATGACTATATCATATAGCTGCCATAGGAACGATCGGTCTAAGAACTAGTTCTAGTTAGAAAAAGTTTTTTGTTTTCCATCGTAGCGTCACTAATCTTGGTATATGTTAGTTTTATATGTTTCCACATAATTCTGAAAAAATTTATCAAAATCGGATCACTATAGCATATAGCTGCCATAGGAACGATCGGTCGAAAAATAAGTCTTTGTGAAAAAACTTTTTTGATTTCCATCGTAGCGTCTCCAATCGTAGTATATATTTGTTTTATATGTTTCCACACAATTCTGAAAAAAATTATCAAAATCGGATCACTATAGCATATAGCTGCCATAGAAACGGTCGGTCAAAAAACTACTTCTAGTGAGAAAAACTTTTTGTTTTTCATCGTAGCGTCCCCAATCTTGGTATATATTAGTTTTATATGCTTTCACAAATTTTGAAAAAAATTATCAAAATCGGATGACTATAGCATATAGCTGCCATAGGACCGATCGGTCGGAAAATGTGTTTTACTAAGAAAAGTTTTTTTATGTTATCAAATTTTTTATTATCAATGATTTAATAACTTTAAATATCTGATATCTATATCCTATATATATTTTTCCAGTTAAATCAGTTGGAGTAAAGTTTTTCAAGTGTATTAAAACTTCGGCACAGTCGAAGTTAGCTTTGCCTTCTCGTCTTAATGTTTAACTTAAAAAAACTTAGAAAAATTACTGAGAATCATTTCAGCCTTTCTTAAAGTGCTAGAGCATTTCAGATTTTAAAATAATACAAAAATTCTTTGAAATGTTTTTGGATAATTTTTTTACCCAAATTCTTCCTCGAGAAGAAAGGTTTCAATTTTGGCTCAGGCTCGGGAAGTCAATAATTTAAGAAATTGGTTTTATCGTTTGGTTTGAAGCTGTCAAGACACCCGGAACGAAACGGTTCTGTTTAGAAAGGTTTTTAACCGGTTTCCAGCATTGGTTCGGAAGAAATCTTGTTATACACTGGCAAGGATTATTTTAAATTATCACAGAATTATTCATTTTCGACCCCATATTCTATATACATTACTGATTAGGACGACGATCTACTAGAAGGCAACATATTGTACATTTTCTTTATAACCAACTAGATTTTAAAAACATGCTAATGAGAAAACGGCCTTTAGCTCATATACCGTTGAAAAAGTATATATAAAACATAACCTTTCCGGGTATTTTAAAAAATTCCTTTGCTGATCTATAAGAACTAAGTCATGACTTATCTCATCTGAAGGCTTTAAGAAATTTCTTTTAAAAGCTTTATAAATTTTAAAACATTTCTTTTAGGTAAGATTTTCGCTACAAAAATCAGTCAGATAGACCCACTCTGCCACGTTGTCCATTTGGCGCATTGCAAAAATTTCAATTTTCATGGGGAAATGCCACTGTCTGTGCCAGGGGGAGGGAGGGGAGCGAAAGTGAAGTCGAATGGAGGTCACCTAGCGTGCCATGAAGCCATCAGGATGTTGGCTAAAGTGTAAGAAAGTTGATTTCCGTTTGCCATTTGCTTTTCTCAGGCTCAAGTGGCAGCAATAAGGCAGCCTAGGAATATGAAGGAATAAGTAAGAGTGTGTATAATGATTATGTGTGTGTGTAATAACAATTCAATTTTCTTGTCGGGCAAAGCAATTTGTTTAATATTCGGCGGCGGCACTTTTGTTTAATGTGTGAAATTTGTTTAAGGATATTAAGGATAGGTTAAGAAAGTGGGGAAACTAACAAAGTTTTGCTACCTTGGGTTAGATTTATGGCCAGACAACAGTTTGATACGAGCATAAATAACTCTCTTGGTAGTTGACACGCGCATCAATTGTCCTTACAAGCTACCCAATAGAAGTTGCCATTGACAAAAGACGACGCGATATTATTTTGCGTGCCAAATTGCTGCTAAGTATGCAATACATTGCGGATAACACAGAACCTTGGCATTTTTTTTTTGTCAAGCTGATTGACAACAAAGGATTTGGCATGTTTTGTCTCCCCTCCCCACTCCCCCCTCCCACTAAGCCAAAATCACTTATGACAATTTATCCCCTTCCATCCAGCTTAAAGCGTTTTCCTTGTCCCACATCCCCATGCCTTATCTATGTGCTATCTCTGTGCAAATCTATTCAACTGGCTTTCGAATTTTCGTCTAGTTTCCTTTTTTGCTCTCTGTTTGTGCTCGTTGAATTTGTGATTTTCGTTATTTTTGCTTATTTAAGCTGTACACTCAAGTGGAATTTACGCTTAAAGAGAGCCAAAGCAAAAACTTTAAGGCGCTCAAAATGGCACTTCAGCTGCTTGAGTGCCAAAAGACTTTATTTTTGTGTGTGTTTTATTAAGTAAAATTTTGTTCATTGTGACTAAGTGATTTCTTTTATTTTTAAGAGACATGTTTTGTTTATGGCCCACCAATTTATGGGATGGTCTTTTTGAAATCGAGCACAAATCTCGTGTCAAAAGTGAAATGAGCAGTAAAAGTAGAACAAAGATTTTGGAATTTAGATAAGTTTCAACTTAATTTGAGGTTTTCTGATTTTTATTATGTTTAGTTTATATTGGGGTCATAAAATGACAAATGCCAGAATTTGACTCAAAGTGACACAAAATGAGGCAACGTAAACCCAGTCTTACGATTTAATCTTGGAAGAAAAGTATCAAAATTGTAATTTTTCATTTTTATTAACAATTTTATGTGCAATTTTAATCAATATTTTAAATTGATTCTTTTTAATTAAGTATTTTTCAAAATAGTGCGCAATGTTTAAATTCATAATTATGGTAGAAGAGTAGTGGGTTAGCTTAGAAATTCCGCCTCTTAACGAGCTATTTTACATTTATAGTAGGCTGTGGAATACACATTTGCCCAGGCATTGGGTATAACAGAAATTAATTGTAATGTTCAGTCTTGTTTCGGACACAGCCAGAGAAACATTCGGTAATTTTTTTCTTTATTTAATAAATTTATTTTTTCTTTCATTTTAATTTGGATAACGCACTGGATGTCGTCCTGTACGCTGAGAGCGCCTCAGTCCTTCTTCAGATACTTTTTTTCTTTTTACTTATTTTCTTTGTTGATTTTAAAATACTTCGTTTTTATGGAGGCATAAGAAGGTGTACCCGTTTCACACGTTAGGACAGCACTAATTGCTCTCAGAAGAAAGTTCAATTTGGATGACAACTATTGGCTCACCTTATATTTTTGGGTTAATAATTTTAAAACATGAAAAAATTATTTTTTAAAATTTTTATTTAAAAAATTTTATTTTTACACTAATTTTTGACTTTGATAAACCATAGGTAAGCATTCCCCTTCAAACATAATTTTCATAGCTGAACAATTATCGATTATTTGTGTGAGAGCTCGCATTGTCATGGTGCACAATGATCTGTCTTCTCTTGTTCGTTTCAGGCAAACAAATTGTGGTGTACCACTCAAAATTATCGTCCTACGTTGCTTAAGCGGAACAGTCGCCACATGACCAGTTTTACCGAAGAAACAGGCGACCATATGCTTCGAAGTGCTTCTTCCACGAACGACTTCTTTCGTTGGATTTGTCTCGTCTTCGAAGACCCACACGGTTGATTGCTGTTGTGTTTCGGCTCATAAGCATAGATCCATGATTCGTTACCTGTGACGATCTTATA
The DNA here is from genome assembly GCA_018904225.1 of Lordiphosa mommai. Taxonomy (NCBI): domain Eukaryota; kingdom Metazoa; phylum Arthropoda; class Insecta; order Diptera; family Drosophilidae; genus Lordiphosa; species Lordiphosa mommai. The sequence continues at coordinate 227,595 of JAEIFT010000406.1, read as the reverse complement.
AACGTCTTTTTGAAACACCGCGACTATATTTTTTTTTTTTAATTTGCACCAATCCACACGAGCCTTTTTTTAGAGCGATTGTCAAATTGTTGCGGGATCCAACGAGAACAAACCTTTTTGACCTAGGTGTTCATGCAATATCGAATGTATGCTGGTGTAAGAAATGCCCAAGGATGCCTCTAACTCACGGTATGTCACATGACGATCTTGCATTATTAGTTCACGCACGTCATCAATGTTTTCTGGCACAACGACTGTTTTTGGACGGTCTTCGAGCGAGCGTCGCCCGCGATTGAATTCATTAAACCAATTTTTCACAGTGCTTTCGGATGGTGCTTCATCGCCATACAAAAATTTAAATACATCGTTGCACTCTTGTCGTGATAATCCACGTGGAAAGTTGTGAAAAATGATTGCACGAAAATTTTCACGAGTTAATTCCATTTTTTCTGCCGAGGTAAGTTTTTTGATTAATCGTTAATCGATATCAAACGTGTTCACACATGAAACAGTTGTATGGAGCTTTTATTGATAAAAGTCCAAACATTTTTTGCGAAAAGGTCAATTGGTCCTAAAATGGCTAGAAGTGACCTGGGCCAGAAACTTAAATAGCAACCCAAGTATAGATAGGTTATTTATCTCTTCTGAGTAAAGGCCCTACGAAAAGATGTTGGGTGGGCAGCTGCCCTCTGGCTACGCCCTTGCAATTGCTTACGAAGATTCTTACAATTTTGTTTTTTAGTTTGGTCATTAGTCCTGTCTCTTTGTAACAACAGGATCAAAGCCGACGTTCAAGGAGAAACGTCGGGCGACTTATCCTGGGTAGAAACCTCCACGGAGACCCACCAAAAAAATTTGGGTGTGGCCATAGTCATGCACCGGGAGTTTAAAACGAGAAAGGTGCATAGAACCCATTCCGACTATTTTCACACTTTGCCAGCTAATTTTCTAAAATTTCCTTAAAGTTAATGCCTATTGGAAGGAACAATTATTTTTTTGATAAAAAAATACTAAGCTAGTGCTCTATAACATTCTGTAAATTGAACAGAGTTCACCTAGCATGAAATTAACATAAGAAAACATTATTTCAGGGACCATATTATTGATTTTGTTTTGTATATACAAAATCATCCACTTGATTTTTTGGATAATCATTTTATTGTTAATTCCAGAGTGGACTTTAAGGTTGCTTTGGGACAGGGGTGCCCAAAGCCTATAATACTAACTACTCAATTGTTTTGCAATGCTTGCAGCTATAGACACACAGACGAGCATAGCACCAGATAATGCCGGTTTCTCTCTATCTCTTTCACAAATGTTTTTCCTATATGTATTGGTGTCTGCTCTGTCGTAAGCGGACTATAGGCAACCCTGCTTTAGGATATGCATCAATCTTTTAAAAGTTTCTTTGATAAAGTCCTATTTCCTTCGTGTGTTTGTTGTTTTGAAGAACAAATATAACCAGTATTTATAAGATAACACACATTTTTTCTTTACACTCGAATTATTCACATATATGGGGCATTCTTTCAAACGTCCCAGTTAAAAATGAAAATTTTTGGATTGGCTACATACTTTGGTGAATTGTTATCCCATAGAAGGTAATAAATTCTCAAAATATTAACTCATTAAAAAAAAAGTTGTAGAAATTAGAGGGGTGGAAGTTTTGACACTGTAAGAACATTGGTATTTTTAAAAATCCTGAAAACTATGACAAAACTTTATCGATTTAAATTGTGAATATAATAATAAAATATTCATGTACTTTTTGAAAATAACAACAAATTTAAAAAAATTAAAATTCACCCCTATTTTCCAAAATTAACCGTTATTTTTAAATTTTGTGTATTTTTGGATATTTTTTAAAAAATTTTAATTTTTTTGAAAAGCTAAGGTTATTTCCTAATGTGTAAATATGATATTTTTGAATTTTTTTAAATACCCATTTGGGACAAATTAAAAAATAATGGTTAATTTTGGAAAATAGGGGAGAATTTTAATTTTTTTTAATTTTGTTATTATTTTCAAAAAATACGAAAATGCTTTAAAACAACTTAAATCGGTAACGTTTATTTTTATACCCGTTACTCGTAGAGTAAAAGGGTATACTAAGTTCGTGCAAATGTATGTAACAGGCAGAAGGAATCATTTCCGCCCCCATAAAGTATATATATTCTTGATCAGCATCAATAGCCGAGTCGATATAGACATGTCCGTCTGTCCGTCTGTCCGTCTGTCCGTCCGTCCGTCCGTCCGTATGAACACCTAGATCTCAGAGACTATAAGAGCTAGAGCTACCAAATTTTCAGTGTAGACTTGTATTGTCTGCAGGCAGATCAAGTTTGTTTCAAATTTTGCCACGCCCCCACCCGCCCCCGCAATTTGAAAAAACCTCATATCTCCCACAATTTTTAAAATCGACTGTTCAAACCTTCTAGTATCTTAATCCTCATTACCTATCGATCCCCATACATCATTTTTCGATCAGATGAACGATAGTAGAGTTGCCCCCCCGAATTTGAAAAATACCTCATATCTCCCACAATTTTGAAAATAAATTGTTTGAACCTTCTAGACATCTATTTTAATCATTATTACCTATCGATCAGCTATATAACATCATTTCCTGATCAGATGAACGAAATAAAAGTTGCTCCCCGCAATTTGAAAAAAACCTCATATCTTCCACAATTTTGAAAATAGACTGTTTAAACCTTCTAGACATATATTTTAAATCATCATTACCTATCGATCTGCCATACATCATTTTTCGATCGGATGAACGATAGTAGAGTTGCCGCCCCGCAATTTGAAAATACCTCATATCTCCCACAATTTTGAAAATGGATTATTCGAACCCTATAGACATATATTTAATCATCACTACCTATCGATCCGCCATACATCGTTTCCTGATCAGATGAACGATAGAAAAGTTCACGCCCCCGCAATTTGAAAAATACATCATATCTTCCCACAATTTTGAAAATAGATTGTTTGAACCCTCTAGACATATATTTTAATAATTATTACCTATCGATCAGCCATACTTCATTTTCTGATCAGATGAGCTATAGTAAAGTTGCCTCCCCCGCAAATTGGAAAAAAACTCATATCTCCCACAATTTGGACATGTTGATATCCTGAGTAACGAGTATATCGAAGTCGAGCAGGGCCGACTTTAACTTACGCTCTCGTTTTAATTATTATTATTAATTCAATATTTCCTAAAGTTATGGTTGTCCCACTATCATATTTACACATTTTATAAGAAATCACCTTAGCTTTCCAAAAAAAATTTTAATTTTTTTTAAAAATACCCATTTGGGACTAAATTGTAAATTTTGGAAAATAAGGGGGAAATTTAAATTGTTTTTTTTTTTGTTATTATTTTCAAAAAGGACATGAAAATGCTTTAAATGACTTATTCACAATTTCAAATCGGTAACGATTATTTTTAATTATTATTATTAATTCAATATTTCTAAGATGGTTGTCCCACTATCATATTTACACATTTTATAGGAAATAATTTTAGCTATAAAAAATTAAAAATTTTTTTTTTTTTTAAATACCCATTTGGGACAAAATTGAAAATAATGGTTAATTTTGGAGAAATAGGGGGTGAATTTTAATTTTTTTAAATTTTGTTATTATTTTCAAAAAGTACATGAAAATGCTTTAAAATGACATATTCACAATTTTAAATCGATAAAGTTTTGTCATAGTTATAGGATTTTAAAAATACCAATGTCTCTTAAAATGTCACAAACCTCTAATTTCCTACAACTTTTTTCAATGAGTTAAAATTTTTATTACCTTATATAGGATAACCAAAAATAAGTAGTAAATCAAAAATTTAATTTTTTGACTGGGACGTTTGAGAAAAGAATGCCCCATATGTATATTTATACAACTTGTAAAAAAAATATTTTTAAAAAGTAAATAAAATTTTTTTTCCCAAAGAAGCAAAAAATAATTTGAGCTGGGGTAACATTTTTTCCAGAAAATATTTTACAGCCGTGTAAAATATATATATTTTTTTCCATTTTATTTGTATTATATGCTATTTCCATGCGTAAGAATAATTAAATCAGCTGTGTAAAATATATATTTTTTTTCCATTTTATTTGTATTGATGCTATATCCATGCGTGAGAATAATTTGAGCTGCATAAAAAAATTTTCCACAAAACATTTTTTCACCAAATATTTTACAGCCGTGTAAAATATATATATATTTTTTTCCATTTTATTTGTATTGATGCTACTTCCATGCGTGAGAATAATTTGAGCAGCATACAAAATATTCCACTTTACAGATGTGTAAAATATTTTTTGGAATTTTTTTTCCATTTTATTGTATTTGTATTGGTGTTAATTACATGCGTGTGAACAATTTGAGCTGGGATAAAATTTTTGTTGCACAAAATATTTTACAGGCGTGTAAAATATTTTTTGGATTTTTCCGGTTTTATTTGTCTTTGTGTTATATACATGCGTGAGAATAATATGAGCTGCGTAAAATTTTATTACACAAAATATTTTACAGGCGTGAAAAAATATTTTAAAAAAATTTTTTTCCCCCATTTTATTTGTATTGGTGCTTATTTATATGCGTGAGAATAATATAAGCTGCGAAAAAATTTATTACACCAAATTTTTTACAGGCGTGTAAAATATTTTATATTATTTTATTCCCCATTTCATTGGTTTTGGTGTTATTTACATAAGTGTGAATAATTTGAGCTGGGTTAAGATTATTTCGCAAAATATTTTACGGGTGTGAAAAATATTTTTTTTCCCCTCTATTTGCATAGTTTAGTTCACTTGTGCAGCATTTATTTGCGGTCAACCCCCCATTTATACAATTATTCTCTCTTTAACTTACCGAATTCCAAGAAATATCGATGCGTAGCACTGGACTTGTCATTTGCATGGTATTTAATAGAGCAAAGTTTTCCAAATTCCAAACGCAAATCGTACGATCATGACTGCCCGAGATGAGTACATCACAAGCTCCGGCCACTAGAATTCCAGTGACTGGACCACGATGATGGCTGATGCGATGTTTCTAATCAAAGAAAAGAGAATAGAGATGGGCTTTAATAGTAGTTTAATGGCAATTTGTCGAACAGGTGTTGTGACTTTTGTTCGCGTGACACATGTGCTACCGTTCTTGACTTTCCGGGGCTTGAGTTCCGTTCCGTTTTTTTTTGTCGTGTCACATTTTGTATGCATTAAGTTAATTACCGTCTAGCATGCGATGTTGACAATATGCTACGAAACATACCGTCACACACGGAAAATGCCAAAAGTTTGATAAATTACCACGACTTTCGAAATGCCAGCGACATGAAAGGCAACACCACAAGCACATGACACGGCGTATACGTAATATTGTAATTAATTTAATAAGCGCATGTAATTGTGCGTATGCTGACAAAAAAGTTGAATACAAAAATAGATTGCACTGCTCCTCCTGCAGCGGCGAAATTGACTTTCAAATATGCCTTGGGGCCACCGAAGTGGCAATAAATCTAATTTATATGTGTGTCAACGCGCGAACACACACACTTTTCCATTTCCCCATTTGTGCCAAGATGAGGCATTGTGTGTAATCACAGTTTAATGTGCGGGACTGTGAAATTTCAACTTAATATGAGTTACATATGACAGGCGTGGCATATGAAGGAGGCGAGGAGAGGGGAAGGGACGGTGTTACGCCTCATTGGCGAACAGCCGCAAAATGCGTGCCTGACACAAATTTATGTTCAACAAGCAGCACGCACACACACACACACACAATATGCTGCTGCTGGTTGACCTTGGCTATGTATGTGTGTGTGTGGGCCTCTCCATTTTGTATGGTTATTTGGGTTCACTGCAGTATCGACGGGGCTCCCGGAATTATGCAAATTAATGTGGTCTGTTTGATTTGGCCTGCGGTGAGGTTTTTGCAATTAGCTTTATCAAATGCATTTTTCATTCGCGCAGGAAATATAATTTTTCAAAGTAGAAAATTGCTATTGCGCCCTTCGATGAAGTTTTTAATTAAAGCAGCCAACAAAAGCAAACAAATTAAGTGATCAACTGACAGTAATTCGCTTTAAAATGACATTAAAGATAATTGTATATACAGGCATCCCTTTGTGCGATGCCAAGGCTAAATGGTATGTTGGACAAAGCAGACGCTGGCTTATAGAAATCTGTTAATGATTGTTTGGTTAGTTTGTTCATTACTGTAAAACCTATTAAAGCTGATTTTTTCTTCTTATGTTCTTTGGAATGCTGAACTCAAAAATGAAATTCAAACATTTTTGATGGATTTTTTTTAGTTTTTTTCGGTAGGTACCCTTTTATTTTATGACATAACTCGAGATAGAAACTTTAGATTATTATTATAGCTTGGGCATTCCACATTCATCCCCTTCAAACCATTTTCAAAAATTCAAAATAGTTTCGGAGATATTGCCATTTTAGTGGAGCTAAGTTCTTGCTTTAGGAAGCACTTAATACCAATTAAGAGGGTCTTTTACCTTTGAAAAAATATTTTTTTTCGATGTTTTTGTTTTGCATTATTATTATAGCTTGGGCATTCCACATTCATCCCCTTTAAACCATTTTCAAAAATTCAAAATAGTTTTGGAGATATTGCCATTTTAGTGGAGCTAAGTTTATGCCTTAGGAAGCACTTAATACCAATTAAGAGGGTCTTTTACCTTTAAAAAAAATTTTTTTTTTTCGATGTTTTTGTTTTGCATTATTATTATAGCTTGGGCATTCACCATTCATCCCCTTTAAACCATTTTCAAAAATTCAAAATAGTTTAGGAGATATTGCCATTTTAGTGGAGCTAAGTTCTTGCTTTAGGAAGCACTTAATACCAATTAAGAGGGTCTTTTTCCTTTGAAAAATATTTTTTTTTTCGATGTTTTTGTTTTGCATTATTATTATAGCTTGGGCATTCCACATTCATCCCCTTCAAACCATTTTCAAAAATTCGAAATAGTTTAGGAGATATTGCCATTTTAGTGGAGCTAAGTTCTTGCTTTAGGAAGCACTTAATACCAATTAAGAGGGTCTTTTTCCTTTGAAAAATATTTTTTTTTCGATGTTTTTGTTTTGCATTATTATTATAGCTTGGGCATTCCACATTCATCCCCTTCAAACCATTTTCAAAAATTCAAAATAGTTTAGGAGATATTGCCATTTTAGTGGAGCTAAGTTCATGCTTTAGGAAGCACTTAATACCAATTAAGAGGGTCTTTTTCCTTTGAAAAATATTTTTTTTTCGATGTTTTTGTTTTGCATTATTATTATAGCTTGGGCATTCCACATTCATCCCCTTCAAACCATTTTCAAAAATTCAAAATAGTTTAGGAGATATTGCCATTTTAGTGGAGCTAAGTTCATGCTTTAGGAAGCACTTAATACCAATTAAGAGGGTCTTTTACCTTTGAAAAATATTTTTTTTCGATGTTTTTGTTTTGCATTATTATTATAGCTTGGGCATTCCACATTCATCCCTTTCAAACCATTTTCAAAAATTCGAAATAGTTTAGGAGATATTGCCATTTTAGTGGAGCTAAGTTTATGCTTTAGGAAGCACTTAATACCAATTAAGAGGGTCTTTTACCTTTGAAAAATTTTTTTTTTTCGATGTTTTTGTTTTGCATTATTATTATAGCTTGGGCATTCCACATTCATCCCCTTCAAACCATTTTCAAAAATTCAAAATAGTTTAGGAGATATTGCCATTTTAGTGGAGCTAAGTTTATGCTTTAGGAAGCACTTAATACCAATTAAGAGGGTCTTTTTCCTTTGAAAAATATTTTTTTTTTCGATGTTTTTGTTTTGCATTATTATTATAGCTTGGGCATTCCACATTCATACCCTTTAAACCATTTTCAAAAATTCAAAATAGTTTAGGAGATATTGCCATTTTAGTGGAGCTAAGTTCATGCTTTAGGAAACACTTAATACCAATTAAGAGGGTCTTTTACCTTTGAAAAAATTTTTTTTTCGATGTTTTTGTTTTGCATTATTATTATAGCTTGGGCATTCCACATTCATACCCTTTAAACCATTTTCAAAAATTCGAAATAGTTTAGGAGATATTGCCATTTTAGTGGAGCTAAGTTCTTGCTTTAGGAAGCACTTAATACCAATTAAGAGGGTCTTTTACCTTTGAAAAATATTTTTTTTTCGATGTTTTTGTTTTGCATTATTATTATAGCTTGGGCATTCCACATTCATCCCCTTTAAACCATTTTCAAAAAATTCAAATAGTTTAGAAGATATTGCACAACTAAAAAAAAAAAAAAAAAAAAAATTTTTTGAAAAATTCCAAATTGATGATTAAAAATAATGGCTTCATTGGGTCTTTTTCGCTGTAAGCTAGTGTTATCTATAGGCTGTCGAATTAAAATTCTAAGGGCCGTTTTCTCATCTTCCGATATTCGGATTAGGCTCGAGTGCTAAAACTAAAATCCTGATTGTCTTTGAAAGCAAACTCTGATTCCAAATATGTCCCTCGTCTCTGACTTATCTCAAACCGCCCTCGTTCAAGCACAAACTCAAGACGCTGCCCTAAGGGATACCAAACTTAAGGGATTTTATGCTGGATTAACATTTGTCAACAGGGACAACAGAAAGCTCTTAAAATAAAAATATATTTTAGCGAGGGGAAAAGCCAGGCCCTCAAATTGAATAACCAAATCATGATGATGATGAAGCCTGTCAGGAAATTAGCAAAAATTCGATTTGATTTCTGCAACTGATTCAAATACGTGTCCGACATTCATCACAATACAGAGCAACTTTTGCTCACTTACCAATTTGCCGCTGGCCAGGTCCGTAATGGCTATGGTTGCATCCTCGCTGCTGCTAATGATCAACGTATTATTGACGCCAGCCGCCACGCCCGTTATCGGTGCTGTGTGTACACTGAAAGAGAGAGGGACAAAACCCAATAAAGTTTGGTGCCGGCACAGATTTTTACAAATTATGCTGGAGGCCAAAACGTGTACACTCACTTGATGTGCGCCCGACGCTCACGCTGTGACACGTGCCAGACCAGCACGTTGGCGTCCTCGGAGCCGGTCAGCAGCAATTCCGCTTCGGGATGTGGTGCCACCAGCAGGCACGTGACTGCTGCCGTATGTCCTGGAACAGTCATATGATTAGCACGCCTAATGGCCAGCCACCCCCACCCGGACTCACCCTTGAATATATGCTCCAGCGAGTTGCTCATTATGTGCCACTGTTGCACTTCGCCCGAACTGGTGGCCAATATCAAATGCTGTTTGGAGGGGGCCAGGCAAACGGCACGTATAACCCCCGTGCCCGATACCGTCATGGTGCGTATCTGTGAGGGTAGAGGGAGCCGGCAGCCAGCCCGTGAGTGGCACCAGCAATGGCACTGCATAGCCATCGCACCAGGCTGTGGCCGATCTCACTGTCATGCTCAGCAGTGAGTTGTCATCATCATCGTGCTCGCTAATGGGTCGCAGCCAAGAGATCAGCTGGGATCCCAGCTGCATGGGATCACGTGTCAAAACATCGCTTGACTTGCGTATGGTATAGTAGATGAGTTCAATATCTCGGTCCAATATAAAGCAGCGTACATGTTCGATTAGACAGCGCAAATAGCTAATGGATACGGTTTGGACCTGCAATTGAAAGTCCTTTTTAATTACTTTAAGTATCTACTTATTTCATTAACATTTTTCTGCGTTAATTCAAAATGCGTTTGGTGCTTGCTCTAAAATAAATTATGTTCAATTATTTAACTCGCATTGTCAGCCACAGCAACGAAAAGTTTCATAGCATACTTTTCAGAGCAAGGCAGCGAGTGCTTGTGTTTTTGCGATTTTGGTACAAGCAAAAACAACGTTCATAATGGCAAAGCCAAAGAGCGGGGGAAAAACTGCAAGTTGCTTAATTGAGAGAGACAATCAAGCGGTTAAATGAAATGGCTGCTATTGTTCAAGTTTTTAGCTGGATATTTGGAAACTAGAATTTCATTTAACAAATGTAAAGAATTGTTAACGGTCTATGAAGGCAGCATAGAAAATGTTTCCATTTTTCTGGCATAATTTAATATTTTACCAATTGATCAAAGTTTTTGGGTCTAGCTCATTGATAAACCAAATGTTAAATATATCGTTAAATAATGTTAAGTGCTCGATAGCATTTTTCCACAATGAATATACCCAACTTTTTTCTAAAGTATTTTAGAAAAATCGCAACGAAAAAAAATGTATCGGTAGTTATCGAGATATTATGAATAATCGTTTTATTTCGATTTTTTTCAAAATGTGCCTTCACTCCGATTTCAAAAATCTAAAAAAAATAACATAGACAAAACTTGGGTAAATATTTTATAATCAGGCAAAATTGTGTTTAAAAATAAAACCCTTAAAAAACCCAGAAATCGGGCATTAAATGGATTTTATATTCAAGTTTTATGGGTAAAAGACCATTTCAAAGAACAAAAAATTGCCATTAAAAAAAATTGTTTGCCTTATTATCGACATATTTTTGATAAACTGCTTTCTCGACAGCTGACTGTGCGAAAAACAGGGAAATTTGAGATTAATCCCAGCAGACTTTCAACAATTGGCCTTGCGATTTATCGATTGTCATCGCAGAATGAATTTTTAAATTTTTCGTTTCGATTGATTTATACCAACCACTGTCCTTAATTTTTCCACACTTGGGGGTGGATTTTACTAACTTAGAAAATAATTATTTCGTCTCACAAATCAATATTCAGCTAGATCGTTAAAAAAAAAAATGTTTGGCTCTGAACCATTTTCTATCCCATACTTTTGATCTTGGGAGTGCATTTTCCCACTTAAGTAAATAGTTTTTCCATTTACTTGATCAAATTAAGCTTACAGACTACATTTTAAATACTATACTTAGAAGAAATGTTCCGTTTTGGTTGTGGCTGTTTTTTCCGACCTTGAGGAAGAATTTCCCCAAATCAGAGGTTAAAAATTTAGTTTTATTTGGTATATAAAGCTTACAAAACGAAATTCAAACAGAAATTATGGTCTCAAATATAAATTTTACAAAAAAGCACTGCTCATTTGACCTACACAGAAAAATAAATAAATCTAAAGCGGTATAATATAAACCAGGGTTCGTGAAATAACAAACATTTTTCTTTGACACGCGTATTAACTACAAAGTAAAATATACTAGTACATATTTTAGAATGAAAAAAAAATATTTTTTTTTTCATGTTATTGGAATGATCGGTCGAAAATTCTTAATCTGAAAAGGCTTGATTTGTTCTTACTTATATTAATCCTAAATAGGTAACGTTTATCTACTAATCTATAAAGATTGATTTAGGCCCAATATTGTGGAAGATTCGGAATAGGCCACACATTTCGTTGGATTGAGGTGGATTCCCATCTTCGTAAGCTCACTCTGTGAGTTTTACAGTCAAAATTATGTGGGAAGTTTTTCCAAATAATTTTAATTCTTCTAAGATTTAAGATTGGAAACTGGGAATTAATTAACTTTAAGTATAAAAAGGCAATGACATATTTCTAGGTCTATTTGTTAAAAATAATTTCCTATATTTTATTTTCAAATCGGTGTTGGATGAGGAAAGTTATGGCGAAATATGTAAAACCACAGATAAATGAAATGGCCTAGCAGAAAATTTTGAAAAAATTCTTTAATTCATAAAAAATAATTTTCAATACAGAAAAAGTCTAAAAATGTTTTCCATATTTGTATAAAAATCGGTTTCACTAGAAGCCAGAAAAAAGTTTTTAAATTGTTGCCAATCACACATGACCGAACGCAGCCATATGTTAAGCTATGAGAGTAAAAAAGATCTCGGTGTAAATAGCAAGACAATTGTCTTAGAATACCGAGCACCACCACTTTAAAGCATCGAAACGTTAACTGGCAGGTTAAAAATAATTTGCATAAATATTTAAGTGAAATTAAATGACCCTTAGCCACAGTTTTCTTAAAATGAAAACAAAAGAAAAGAAAGCTTTTCGCGAGTTATGTTTTGTTGAAACAAAGGTTGACATAGCTTGATCGAAAACAAGGTTGAGTACCGCTATAACATATTGCCGTATACCGATTTTTGGTGGGAAATAATAAAGCTTTATCATAAACAGAGTGACCAGATGGACAACACAATTTATTGTTTTTAATGCCTTCTTTTGTCAACTCCTTAAAACTTATTTGCACTTTCAAGAGTCCTTAGAACCGATTTTTCATTTTCTATATTGCTGCTATGTGTCAGATTAAACTAAATTGTATTCTGTTATTTGTAAGTTTATGTGACAGATAGTGCTATGTGGGAGATGCGAAATTGGCCCTTAAAATGAACCAAGGAACTTTGTCTAAGTGTTTAAAAACTTTTGGTCAATAAATCCACTCTGAACTATGTCATTAAAATGAACTAAATTGTCAACTTTAGTGCAGTGAATAAAAGGCAACCCAAAAGTATACTATTAAAAAGAATGCAACGATTGTTAAGTGGGATAAGGTCGTATTTTTGTGATAGATAATGAAATACCCCAGATTTATGGTTATAATCCAAGCTCTGAAATTGACAAAGCGACAGTTCCAATTACTGAAAAATTAGCTACTTCATTGCAATAGTTTCTTTCTTTCTTTCTCTTAAAACAGCTTCCATGAGTCATTGCCCTGTTCGGGACAACATTGTTTATGGTCGAGACCATAAAAGTTATAGCTTGTTTTCACTCTTAGCCATTTGCCATTTATTTGTCAGCCATTAAACTAAGGCTAATTGAGAGTTGATTTCATTTGAAAACTAAATTTCTGCGCGAGATGCTCTTAACTAAATTGAGATTGCCACACTTACCGCCGCCAGCAGGAAATCAAAATTGCAGAGTGCAATTTGTTTGAAGCGGGTCGTATCATCGGAGCGCATCAAATGATGCCAGCTCTCCTCCACATGCCGCATGCTGTAGGATACATCGGCGGCAATGGGATTGTAAAAGGTGGAGGTGTCGTCATTGTGATGCGTTGACGAGGATTTGCGACCAGCCGACACCGCGTCCTTATCCTTGTGTTCACGTTCCTTTAGGCTAATCACGGATTTGGTTTCACTTTTGGTCGACTCATTCTCTAGGGTGCTCTCGTCCTCCTCCTCCTCCTGGGGAAAGAACAGATTGGCCAGCTCGCTGTGTAGTTGTCGCGTGCGCTGGACATCCATATAGCGTCGTTTGGCCACCACGGCACAGTAATTGTGACGCCATTGGATAAGCACCTTGCCGGACATGATTTTGTCGTGCAGCAAAAGAAGTAAATCTAAGCCAAGGAAAGTTTAAGTTGGACATACCACAAACGAGATCCTTTGGACTTACCCATTTCTCGGTGTATTTTCTTGAAACTGGCGAAACTAAAGTGTCCATTCTTGGTCTCTATCAAAGACTCTGGGTCATCGGTGGGCATTAGCAGCTCCAGCAACTCTGTCTCACTTAGCCCATACTCAGAGCAGCTGATATAGGCTGCCAGGCTGGCCACCGCCTGTTTGCCATAGTGCCGTTCCAGCTCATCAAACTGTTGCTCCACATAGATCACAAAGCTCACATCCTCGGGTATGCATTTCGGTGGTCGCTTCAACTTGGTCGCATACTCACCCAAATTCAAATCGAATTGATACTCCGCCGACTTGAAACGATCCCTTTGCATGGGTGTAAACTTCAATTGCTCCACGGGTGTGGTGGAGCTGCAAATGATTTGCACATTCCAGGGCAACGAAGTGGGCAACCAGGACAATGCAGTCACTATATCGCAATCCAAGGGATTCAGTAAATGCAAATCATCTATGAACAGGAATAAAACATCATTGTTCATATCCTCAATGCGACGCAACAGATTCTGAAACCAATTGCTAATGTACAACGGATCAAAGGAGGCATCCTTGGGTAAATAACCCTCCGGTATGTTGAATATAATCGAGATCTGTTGACAAATGACGCGCAACAATTCCAGATTATAGGCCGAACGGGGCGTGGCCTTGGCAAAGCGTATAACACGATGTACACGCGTCGAACTGAACCAAGTGGGCACCTGGCCATAGATTTGACTGATAATGGCACTTTTGCCACTGCCATCGGAGCCACAAATGAAATACGGAGCATGCCGGCTGCCATTACGAAAATTGCTCATCAAATTCTGGCGCAATTGGGTGGGCACACGAGACTCCACGAGCGCAGAGCTGGAGGTGTGCTCGCGCAGAATGCGCAAATGGGTGGCATGTTCGTGAAAGATTTCCTGAAAAAGTGGAGAAAACAACAGGTGGTACAGTAAAGATTTCGACAAAATTCACTTCGAAAAGAAACTAAATGTAAAACAAAAAAAAAAAAAAAAAAAAAAACAAAGGTAAAAGACCCTCTTAATTGGTCTTGAGTGCTTCCTGAAGCATGAACTTAGCTCCACTAAAATGGCAATATCTCCTAAACTATTTCGAATTTTTGAAAATGGTTTGAAGTGGATGAATGTGGAATGCCCAAGCTATAAAAATAATGCAAAACAAAAAAATCTAAAAAAAAATTTTTTTCAAAGGTAAAAGACCCTCTTAATTGGTCTTGAGTGCTTCCTGAAGCATGAACTTTGCTCCACTAAAATGGCAATATCTCCTAAACTATTTCGAATTTTTGAAAATGGTTTGAAGTGGATGAATGTGGAATGCCCAAGCTATAAAAATAATGCAAAACAAAAAAATCGAAAAAAAAATTTTTTCAAAGGTAAAAGACCCTCTTAATTGGTCTTGAGTGCTTCCTGAAGCATGAACTTAGCTCCACTAAAATGGCAATATCTCCTAAACTATTTCGAATTTTTGAAAATGGTTTGAAGTGGATGAATGTGGAATGCCCAAGCTATAAAAATAATGCAAAACAAAAAAATCGAAAAAAAAAATATTTTTCAAAGGTAAAAGACCCTCTTAATTGGTCTTGAGTGCTTCCTGAAGCATGAACTTTGCTCCACTAAAATGGCAATATCTCCTAAACTATTTCGAATTTTTCAAAATGGTTTGAAGTGGATGAATGTGGAATGCCCAAGCTATAAAAATAATGCAAAACAAAAAAATAAAAAAAAAATTAAGAAAACAAAGGTAAAAGCCCTTTATGGTCTTGAGTGCTTCCTGAAGCATGAACTTGCTCCACTAAAATGGCAATATCTCCTAAACTATTTCGAATTTTTGAAAATGGTTTGAAGTGGATGAATGTGGAATGCCCAAGCTATAAAAATAATGCAAAACAAAAAAATCGAAAAAAAAAAATTTTTTCAAAGGTAAAAGACCCTCTTAATTGGTCTTGAGTGCTTCCTGAAGCATGAACTTAGCTCCACTAAAATGGCAATATCTCCTAAACTATTTCGAATTTTTGAAAATGGTTTGAAGTGGATGAATGTGGAATGCCCAAGCTATAAAAATAATGCAAAACAAAAAAATCGAAAAAAAAATATTTTTCAAAGGTAAAAGACCCTCTTAATTGGTCTTGAGTGCTTCCTGAAGCATGAACTTAGCTCCACTAAAATGGCAATATCTCCTAAACTATTTCGAATTTTTGAAAATGGTTTGAAGTGGATGAATGTGGAATGCCCAAGCTATAAAAATAATGCAAAACAAAAAAATCGAAAAAAAAAAATTTTTTCAAAGGTAAAAGACCCTCTTAATTGGTCTTGAGTGCTTCCTGAAGCATGAACTTTGCTCCACTAAAATGGCAATATCTCCTAAACTATTTCGAATTTTTGAAAATGGTTTGAAGTGGATGAATGTGGAATGCCCAAGCTATAATAATAATGCAAAACAAAAAAATCTAAAAAAAAAAATATTTTTCAAAGGTAAAAGACCCTCTTAATTGGTCTTGAGTGCTTCCTGAAGCATGAACTTAGCTCCACTAAAATGGCAATATCTCCTAAACTATTTCGAATTTTTGAAAATGGTTTGAAGTGGATGAATGTGGAATGCCCAAGCTATAAAAATAATGCAAAACAAAAAAATCTAAAAAAAAAATTTTTTCAAAGGTAAAAGACCCTCTTAATTGGTCTTGAGTGCTTCCTGAAGCATGAACTTAGCTCCACTAAAATGGCAATATCTCCTAAACTATTTCGAATTTTTGAAAATGGTTTGAAGTGGATGAATGTGGAATGCCCAAGCTATAAAAATAATGCAAAACAAAAAAATCGAAAAAAAAAAATTTTTCAAAGGTAAAATTGGTCTTGAGTGCTTCCTGAAGCATGAACTTTGCTCCACTAAAATGGCAATATCTCCTAAACTATTTCGAATTTTTGAAAATTTGAACTTTAGCCTTGACACAAACCACACTAACTAAAAATTCGTTTTACCACCTTATCTTGAAAACACTAAGTTAATATATTTAAAGTCTAGGATTTATCTATATCCTAATAGATTACAACCCAGTTTTTCACAACTATACATATTGTGGAACCATTCAACGAAATAGAACCTTTAACCGATATTCTCATTTCGGTACGTACCGGAACCGATATTCGTTTCGGGATTAATCCCGGATTTAAAGTCTAGGACTTAGATTACATTTCAGTTTTTATATAACGCTATGGTCCAAAAATTGGTGAAAATATGTGGCCTGAAAACTTACAAAATCTTTGTTAGGAAAGCCTTAATATTTCGTATACAAAACTAACAGTTTTAAAAGCACTGTTCATTGCTAGAAAGCGTTAGTTAAAGATCTAGAGTAAAAGTGTGGTGAATATTGCCAAAGAGCAAGGTTTGAGTCAAGGATAAATTGAACATTTAGCCCAGACACACACTGATCTTAAATTATTCATTCTAAGCTATAAGCAAAGCTTTCACAACTGTCATCTAATATCCTTTTCCAAACTGTTTTGAGGAAATTAAGGAAATACCCTTGCAATTTGTCACAAAGTTGTGACCTCAACTGACATATAACTAAGCATATATCTTATATCAACCACTTCCGTTTGCTGCTTTCCAACCCACACCATTATCATCGTCAGCATCGTCAGCATCATCCTCATCATCTCTCTGTCCCATCTCTCTCTGGCTCAGTCTACATTTGAGTGACATTCAGCGTGCTTGCCACGTAACTTTGTTTACCCTAGTGTCACCTGCTCAGCAAAGTCAGCATTCACCCCCACCCCCCCACCCCCCTCACTCAGTTGTTTGTCTGTCCGTGGCATGTTTGCCACTAACAAGTAGTCACAGTTCCACTCAAGTTACTCAAACTGACTGCCCTCCATTCTGTCTGATGCTTGACGATGACTGTAAGCAGCTTTTGCCTTTGCAGAATCTCATTGAGCAGCAGGAAGCTGGCATAATGCATTTCTTCCATTGAATCAATATATATATATATATGGCCGGAGGTGGAGCAAAGTTGAGGCTTAATTAGCTTGGCAAAATGTTGCGCATACGACATGTGGTACACACTTTGCATATTTCTGGGTTGCGGGCTAAAAATGCCACAACATTTTGTCAAAGTGAGGGCGGTGGATCGGAGCTGGATTGCATAAAAACAAAGCCTTTCGCAACACTTTCATTCACATGGCCCTGGACCAAGAAGCAGAAGCTGGAAGGAGGAGGAGGGAGGAGGAGGAATGGGGCAGGCAAAGCACGTTGCGCCTGAATGCAGTTTATGTTGCCGCGTCGTTAAGTGCAAACAAGCAAGCAACGTGATGCTGGGGTGGGTTCAACATTGTGCACAAGTGTAAGTGTGTAAGTGTGTTAATATGTCAGTAGAAGCAAAGGCTGCAGCCTGCAGGCTGAGCACGGCCACGTCCGCTAATGGCAGAGACCAGCTCGCATTGCGTCCTTCGGTTTCGACCAAGTTGAAATGTTAAATGCTTTTAACAAAAGCCAACAAGAGGCGGTCGTTGCGGAAGTTGACTTCCCACCCTCCCACTCAACCGAATCTCGAGTCCAAATGTAATTTGGACAAAACTGGTTCACAGCTCGTGAAAATAAGAGAAGCGAGAAGCCCTTGCCGGGCGTTTCAATTTCCATGCGTTTTTATGTCACGAAGTGCAAATCTCAGGGAAACTCAATTTCACAAACTGTCATACTCAGACATTCGAGTTTATGACATTCAAAATTGTGTGATAAATGATACAGGTACAGGTATCATACGAGAGTGTTACGTCATCGAGATTGTGCACGTACGGGGGAAAAATCAAAATATTTCATTCTGTTTCGAATTCCAAATTGAATTTAGTGTAAACGTTTGTTTGTTGGTTTCAAACTAAATTACATTATATATCATTACATATCAACGGTTACCAGTTAAGGTTCGAAATTGGTAAATCTGAATGCTCAATGCCAAAAGTAGATTAAATACATAAAAAAGGGCCTCCTGGTCTAGGAAGCAAATCTATGATATGGATTCAAAATTTGCTAAATTTGCCACAAAAATTGAGTATATAAAAACGAGAAGGCAAAGCTGGAACCGACTGTGCCGAAGTTTTAATACACTTGAAAACTTTACTCCAACTGGATTTAACTGGAAAAATATATATAGGATATAGATATAAAATATTTAAAATTTTTTTAAATCATTGATAATAAAAATTTGATACCATAAAAAAAACTTTTCTTAGTAAAACACATTTTCCGACCGATCCGGTCCTATGGCAGCTATATGCTATAGTCATCCGATTTTGATAATTTTTTTAAAAAATTATGTAAAAAAATAAAACTAATATATACCAAGATTGGGGACACTACGATGGAAAACAAAAAAGTTTTTCTCACTAGAAGTAGTTTTTTGACCGACCGTTTATATGGCAGCTATATGCTATAGTCATACGATTTTGATAAATTTTTCCAAAATTGCGTGGAAACATATAAAACAAATATATACTTTGATTGGAGACGCTACGATGGAAATCAAAAAAGTTTTTCTCACAAAGACTTATTTTTCGACCGATCGTTCCTATGGCAGCTATATGCTATAGTCATCCGATTTTGATACATTTTTCCAGAATTATGTGGAAGCATATAAAACTAACATATACCAAGATTAGTGACACTACGATGGAAAACAAAAAAGTTTTTCTAACTAGAACTAGTTCTTAGACCGATCGTTCCTATGGCAGCTAAATGATTTAGTCATCCGATCCGGCCGGTTCCGACATATTAGTTGCGTGCAGTAAAAAGAAGACTCTGTGCAAAATTTCAGCTCGATAGCTTTAAAACTCAGAGACAAGTTTGCGTAGAAACAGACAGACGGACAGACAGACGGACAGACGGACGGACGGACAAGCGGAAATAAACTCAGCTCGTCGTCCTGATCAATAATATATATAGATTATGGGGTCGGAAATGAATATTTCTATGCGTTACAAACTTCTGGGCAAAATTAATATACACTTTTCAAGTGTATAAAAAATGTTTGGGCTAAATACCAGAAATTTTTGGTATTTAAGTTTTCACTAAATTTATAGACCATAGCATTATGAAAAGCTGGGATATAATCTAGATTCTAGGCTTTAAATATATTCTCATGTGTTCTACAAATCTCCTTCGACCCAGAAACAACCCAACAACGTATGGGAATAAAAAGCGATTTGGGATTAACTCAGTCCTAATATATAATATTTATTCTGAAATGCCCCATACGATTGGTTAAAAAACACGTAAGTTTTGGAAGTAAAATGCTTTTCAGCCATTCAACAGGCAGTGGAGTGCTTACGTTGCTTCTGCAGCGTCGCGGCTGCGGCGTTCGCTAGCCTAACAGCGTGTGTATGTGCTTTTATGAGTATGAAAACACTCAAAATCAAGGGTTTAGGATATTTTGCAGTCAGGGCACTCGACTGCGGCGCTCTTTATTGATTTCTCTTAGATTTAAGAAAAATTCCAGTACTTTATAAACCTATGATGATATTTGAAAGAGCTAGATAGGAAGTAGAGTTTGGTTGTTCCGGAGTAAGTGAACAAAAATGAGTTGTTCACGTAACGGAACAAGTGAACATGTTCCTCTTCTTTCTTGTTCCGGAGTCCCTTGCCTTTCAGGGATTAAATTTCATCACAAATGGATGGCTCTAATGCAATTGTCGGCACAAAATACATTCACATTTTAGCTTACACCGCTTTAATTTGTTTTGTCACAACAGCAGCGCTGCTGGCGCAATGAACTTATATTATCGGTGTGCGGACGTTCCGAAAACTGATTTAATGGTTTAGGCTGTGCTTTTATGATCTATAAGAAATCAATCAGGACACGTTTATGTAGTAGTAGTAGTTGTTTTTTTTTTAATTTTTTTTTTTTTTTTATTTTTTTTAATTTTTTTATTTTAATTTTTTTTTTTTTTTTTATTTTTTTTTTTTATTTTTTTTTTTTTTTATTTTTTTATTTTTTTTTTTATTTTTTTATTTAGTATATATTTAAATCAGGGGTCGGCAAAAAACACAATAACATTTTACAACAGACACGAGCTGTTAACAGCTGATCAGAAACCGGTTTATTTTGCTCTGCTGCGTAACGAACTTATACTATCCGTGTGCTAACGTCGCTGTCGCAGCGCCAAGATAGACTTTTCTCTAAGAAAAACTACCTAAAATAAGTGAATTGTTTTTTTTTCCCCCGATTTTATATCTTAGTCCCAGATTCAAAAAGTTAAATCATTTCTTGTAGAAGCTCTGATGGCAATTAATGTTGAAAACTTATGGCTTCTGCCTTCTTTTTGTGTATATATTTATTTTAAGAACATTTAATTTAGATTGGCAACGCAATTGTTCTTGTTAAATTTGTTTTACCAACTTTATGCATAATTTACCTACCACGACTGGACATTTAATTAACATGCTCGTAATGCCGCCAGCTCTGGTCGATATAAGAAAACATAAACAATAGCGTTTACACTCTCTTCCTCAACCATCCCACTCCCACTGCCAAACTAAAAGGTAACCGAAGTCAAGTTTAAGACGCCTCAAAAATACAACAAAAGCACACACACACACACACACACACTCATACACATTGTAAATGTGCCTTCTGTGCCTCTCTGTTCTGTTTCCTTGACTGCCCGTAATTCTGGGAATTAATTTATGACTGTTTTTTTGGAATGCTTTGCTTTAAACCAAATGTACGGCCCATAACAATGTGAATTGTTGATTAAATAAGCGTCCAGAAATACAAAAACCAAATGCGTCTAAAAATAATTAAATTTAATGCCACAAGCACTTTGTAGCCTGTCTGTCCCTCCACCCACTCACCTGCACAGTCTTTTTCCTCCCCTTGATTACATCGGGATCATTTGTTATGTGCGCCTCGATTAGCAGACGCAACTTGTCGGTGACTTTGTTCTTGAATTTACTCAAATACGATTCGTGGTCTTCATTGTCCGGATCGATGTGCTCACTGCTGGCATTGCCCGGCACACTGCAACAACAACAACAACAACAACATGTAAAGTGTCGCCAATTATAATAATGAGACCCCCGGGGAGCTTAAACTTACACAAGTGTTGTGTGATTATCCGTGGAAAGGTTCATGGTCAGTTCATCTTTGATTTTGCGTAAACGTTCGCTAGCCTCCACATCCCGTCCGCTACTTTGGGCTGCACGTTCTCGGAAAACGGCCAAAATCTTTTCACTGGAAAGAGCTGAGCCAGAGAGATTAAATTAAAGTTAAAAGTGGTGACTTCTTCTTTAACTACCCACCCATGGCACGCTGTACTTCTCGTTCAATCTGGGTGCGTCTGAGTTGTTGTATGCGTTGCACCAAATCGCCCGAAGTAACCGAGGCAGTTGCTCCTTGAACCAAACGCAACAGAGCTTGCTCCAGCATCTTTTGCAATTGCTGTGATTCAATTAGCCAGGCATCCACGGGCATTAAGCTAGAGATGGAAACAGAGTATTAGCTGGCGACCTCTCTTCTTTCTGACCCCCACACAATCACATATAAGTTCAATATTTGCCAAAGTTCAGCTGGCGTATAATTGTGTCAACTTCCCATTGAAGAAGTGTGTTTGTGTTGTGCTACTCACCGATAGTCCTGCTTGAGCACACGCTGTGTGGCTGATTGCGTTGAGGCTTTCTCATACCAACGCCCCAGCAGTGCCTCATCATCGACTGTTGTCTGCCGGTCGGCCAGTATGGCCGCATAGATGTCCTCATCGAGGTGAGTGGGCAGCGGAACGCGTCCAATGCCGTCACCAATCAATGCCAGAAAGAAAACGCTCTTTGTGTGCGCATGACAGATGTCAATCTCATGCAGATAATCTTCCAGCATATACGGATCACGTTCCAATTGATTGATCTCCAGGGCGCCCGTACCAAAGTGCATGTCCACGAACTCGAGCTGGAAAAAAAGACAATGTCCAGGTTAAAAAAACTATTAAACTATCAATATAATAAATAAAATATTTCAATCAATATAATAATTTATATATAAAAATATATATATAAAAAATATAAATTATAAGGGGCTATTTATATATAAATAATATCATATAAATATTAATAAATATTATTCACAATTTTGTGATAGGTAATAAAGATTAAGATATATATGTCTAGAAGGTTTGAACAGTCTATTTTTCAAGAATTATGGGATATTTAAGGTGTTTTTCAAATTGCGGGGGTGGCAACTCTACTATCGTTCATCTGATCGGAAAACGATGTATGGTGGCTCGATAGGTAATGATGAGTAGAATATATGTCTAGAAGGTTCGAGTCAACCTAACTCCAAAATTGCGGGATATTTGAGGTGTTTTTCAAATTGCGGGGGGTGGCAACTCTACTATCGTTCGTCTGATCGGAAAACGACGTCTGGGGGGCTCCATAGGTAATGATAAGTAGAATATATGTCTAAAAGGTTCAAACAACCTAACTCCAAAATTGTGGAAGATATTAGGTTTTTTTCAATTTGCGGGGGAGGCGGGGGCGTGGCAAAAAACTACAAACTTGATCTACCTGCAAGAATAAGAAATATATGTTCCATACACCTCAAATCTCTATCTCTGACCATCTCTGAGATCTAGGTGTTCCTACATACGGACAGACGACGGACAGACGACCGGACGAGACGTGGACATGTCTATATCAACTCGGCTATTGATGCTGATCAAGAATATATATACTTTATGGGGTCGGAAATGCTTCCCTTCTGCCTGTTACATACATTTGCACGAACTTAGTATACCCTTTTTACTCTACGAGTAACGGGTATAAAAATCAACCAATTAGCAATAAAGTGCAAGATACCTCATACACGTGATGCTAAAAACTACCACAAGTCTAGCCTTTTAGCGAATGTCTTTATCCACACCCAAATAATATTTATTTTTATCAGTTCTACACAAGTTACTGGAAAATCAAAGAAAATTGAGTGCCTTCGACGTGTCTAAGACCCAGAATCTTCTCCTTCTTCGGTTTTCATCAATTCCCAGCAAGCAAAGTTAGGAGCGCTCAAAACTATGTGTCTGAAAGAGCTAAGTTCAGAGCGTTTTTGGAGTAAAACACGTACATTGAAGCGTTTGCAGCATATTATTCAGTGTTTTTCTAAGCACGGGCTTATAAAAAGCTCTTATGTCTGAGCATATTCGGGTAAAAAAGGGCTTCAAAAAATAAGAACCTTTTTTGATGCGATTCAAGGCTTAAAAACTCAACTTTTATGTGCCTTAGTTTCTGAGGGTTTTCGAATGCTTAAGGGGAGGGTGAAAGCACTTATCAGAGTCAGATTGGACTCAGAAATCTTTCACATTATGTGCGACCGTTTTCAGAAAAAACGCTCTTTCGGATTTTTTGACACTACAGGGTTGCCCATATTCGACGGACCCATGTTTTTTTAAAAAATCAAAGAAAAAAATAAAAAATTTGGCGGTTGGCAATCTTAATCATTTAATTTATTCCAAGTAGATTTGTTTACATCAATTTTTGAATATGATATCTCTCAAATGGCCGCCTCTGGCGTTGACGTATTGTGCCCTTTTTGCAGCATTTTCCATCGTTTTCGCCAACATTTCGGCCGGAATAGCGGCTATTTCTTCACGAATGTTGTCCTTGAGCTCTTCTACGGTCCTTGGCTTGTTAACGTAAACCTTTGACTTCAAATATCCCCACAAGAAGAAGTCAGGCGGCGTCAAATCGGGCGAACGCGGTGGCCAGTCCAAATCACCACTTTTCGACATCAAACGGCCCGGAAACAATTTCTTCAGAATATCGATTGTTATGCGACTTGTGTGCGGTGGAGCGCCGTCTTGTTGAAACCAGAACTGCCTCATACGCTTTCGACGAATAATTGGCATCACAAAATTGGTCATCATGCCGCGATAACGCTCCTGGTTGATGGTAACAGCATGGCCATTTTCATTTCAAGAAAAACGGCCCAATGACCGTTTTCGCACTAACGCCGCACCAAACTGTGACTGATTCGTCATGAAGAGGCACTTCTTGAATCTCCTGAGGATTTTCAGTGGCGTAAATACGGCAATTTTGCTTATTTACGGTCCCATTCAATGTGAAATGGGCTTCATCGGACATGATAATTGAGTTTTCAGTTGACTTGTTCTGTTGAATGTAAATTTCAACTATTTCAGAGCGCTCGCGTGGCGTGTATTGTTCCATGGTAAAAATCTGCTTGGACTGATGCTTCAAACGCGGTATGTCATTAAGCGATCTGACATCTCTGTCAAAAGTTATGGCGTTGCCAGATGGGTCCGTCGAATATGGGCAACCCTGTATTGCTTTACTCTAAAATATGCTTTGTTTGGGCAGCCCTTTTATAGAGATTCTCCCTACAGTTCACTCTGTTGTTTCTTTGAAAGACTCAACATTTCTTTTTCTTTCTTCAAAATTTTTTTCTTGATAAGAAAGCACATCGATATTCAGAACGAAATCAGAAATCATTATTGACATTTTCTTTAGATTCTGAACGACTGTAAGACCGGAAAATGTACCAGATTAAAGTAAAAGACGGGATGTAATCCTAAAGCCAGAACTTTTAGGAGTCCACTAAGCCTACTTTAATTATTCTGGGTTAGAAATTAGCTGAGTAACGGGAGATGTTCAGTCTAAAATGGCTTTTGGCATTATATTAAGTGACCGTATCTTTCATAGCCCGGAGGAGTACATTTTAGCACAGACTTGAATCCCACAAGATTGCTTAAAATTAATTTCGGTTATTTGTTGGAATCCCAAAAAACTCACCTCAATTTGTCGATCATCGTAGAGGGACTGCAGTTCGGGTCCAACCAATTCCAAAAGCATGCGACGCTCCTGATTGAATTCCTGCTTCAGGCTGGCCACATAGATCTTGATGAGTAGCGGCCGGGGCAGACGCGTTTGTGCTGTGGTAACGCCACGCAGTGCATTGAGCACACTCTCATCGATGGGAGCGGCCATATCTGATGTGAATTGTTGATGTTGTTTTGCTGTTTTTCCGTTTTTGTTGACAACAAGCCAGTTGTTGGCTTTATTTATTGTTTGTTTCTCTCTGTGTGTGTGTGCGTATTAGTTTTGTTTATTTAACTTGGCCAAAATCAAGCAGCAGTCGGGCCCTCGCGGTTTCAGCAGCAGCAGCAGCAGCCCAAAGCCTTGGCACATGTTCCTTGTATCTATTTGTGTGCCATTTGCGTGTGGGGCCGGCACCAGCACGACGCCCGACTGCGGGTCCTGTGCATTGCGTGCCAAAAGTTTATCCTGCAAATAAAAAATTGAGAAAAATTGCAAATTACAAATTGAAAAGAGCAAATGTATTTATGCCAGCGAAAAATTTATGTAGAGAAAAGAAGAAGAAAAATGAAAAGAAAGGAAAACTTCATCCTCAAAATCCACATGAGACATGAAAAGTTTTTTGCCGGAAAGTGTTAACAGTTGACTTTTATTTTTGATTGAAAATTTGAGTCTGTTGCCAGCAAAAGTTTACATGGCAACAATCTATGGCTTATATGTCCATGGGCCATCAAAAACTAACTAAAAGGCTTTAGGCTTGGCTTTAAGCCCCCGGCACAATCAGTAGAAAGACATAAAAGCGGCCAGTGGGGCATTCCTTTTCTTGTTCTGGTTGGTTACTAATGAAGACCCCTCCGGACACGTCTGTTGTCCGCCAAAAAAGCAAAATCGATTGCAATTAATTCCGCTTCAATGAGTTGGCTAAATTGCTCGTTTGAGCAGTATGGCCAGGAGCAGGGCCGGTCCGGGCCAAGGCGTTTGCCTGGTGTGAAAGGTGCGAACGCATGTGTGTGTGTGTGTTTGTTCGTTTGCCCAAGCTATTAAATAATTTATTGTATTTCAAAACAAATTAAGCCTAATGAGCTTTTTCATTTGCCAGTCAAAGCTGTGTCAATGATGTGAAAATTATTTCCCAGATATGCATATGTGCGAAAAGGGTGTTTTTTTAAGAGGTGCGCGTTTATAAATCCCTTGAGTTCCGATAATATAATAAGTATCTCATTAAAAATTCATCAAGCGTTAGGATCATTAAGAGAGCTAACTATTCGAACTGCTTCGGTCAGTCTGCGTGTTGTTTTCTTTCTGGTTTATTTTATTTTTGATTCTCTTTTTATCTGCATTTACCAATTGTTGCTCTCCACGCTCTGAGTACTCGAGTGCGGCCATAGTTATGCACAGGAGTTTGTAGCCTCAATGCGGGCCTCAAGCAGGGCTTGCCCATGAGCCCAATAACTAACCAATTTTACCTTTGAAAAAATTTTTTTTTTCGATTTTTTTGTTTTGCATTATTATTATAGCTTGGGCATTCCACGTTCATCCCCTTTAAACCATTTTCAAAAATTCAAAATAGTTTAGGAGATATTGCCATTTTAGTGGAGCTAAGTTCATGCTTTAGGAAGCACTTAATACCAATTAAGAGGGTCTTTTACCTTTGAAAAATATTTTTTTTTCGATTTATTTGTTTTGCATTATTATTATAGCTTGGGCATTCACCATTCATTCCCTTTAAACCATTTTAAAACAATTAAGAAAGTCGGTCAAGCCCTACTGTTATATACTCTGTACCTGTTTGTATATAACTAATAATTTTAAAGTGTGGGGTCACACAAACTGTGCAAGTGCTGCCCATCACGATTGCGGACAGTGCTGCCCAGCGTAATTATTTGATTTGCTTATAATTCGAATATCGTTCATCTGATCTGGAAACGATGTACTGTGGATCGATAAGTAATGACGATTAAAATATATGCCTAAAAGTTTCAAAATTGTGGAAGATATTAGATTTTTTTCAAATTGAGGGGGTTGCAACTCTACCATCGTTGATCTGATCGGAAAACAATGCATAGGGGTTCGATAAGTAATGATGAGTAGAATATATGTCTAGAAGGTTTGAACAACCTAACTCCAAAATTGTGGAATATATGAGGTTTTTATACACTTGAAAAGTGTATATTAATTTTGCCCAGAAGTTTGTAACGCATAGAAATATTCATTTCCGACCCCATAAACTATATATATTCTTGATCAGGACGACGAGCTGAGTTCATTTCCGTCTGTCCGTCCGTCCGTCTGTCCGTCTGTCTGTTTCTACGCGAACTAGTCCCTCAGTTTTAAAGCTATCGAGCTGAAATTTTGCACAGAGTCTTCTTTTTACTGCACGCAACTAATATGTCGGAACCGGCCGGATCGGATGACTATATCATATAGCTGCCATAGGAACGATCTGTCCAAAAACTAGTTCTAGTGAGAAAAACTTTTTGTTTTCTATCGAAGCGTCACCAATCGTTGTATTTAATAATTTTATATAATTTTACACAATTCTGGAAAAATTTATCAAAATCGGATGACTATAGCATATAGCTGCCATATAAACGGTCGTTCAAAAAACTAGTTCTAGTGAGAAAAACTTCTTTATTTTCCATTGTAGCATCACCAATCGTGGTATTTATTAGTTTTATATGCTTTCACATAAGTCTGAAAAAATTTATCAAAATCGGATGACTGTAGCATATAGCTGCCATATAAATTGTCGGTAAAAAAACTAGTTCTAGTGAGAAAAACTTTTTTGTTTTCTTTCGTAGCGTCCCCAATCTTGGTACATATTAGTTTTATATGTTTTCACATAATTATGAAAAAATCCATCGAAATCGGATGACTATAGCATATAGCTGCCATAGGACCGATCAGTCGAATTTTTTTTATGGTATCAAATTTTTATTATCAATGATTGAAAAATTTTAAATATCTGATATCTATATCCTATATATATTTTACCGGTTAAATCAGTTGGAGTAAAGTTTTTCAAGTGTATTAAAACTTCGGCACAGTCGAAGTTAGCTTTGCCTTCTCGTTTTCAATTTGCGGAGGAGGCAGGGGGCGTGGAAAAAATAAAAACTAAACTTGAACTGCCTGCAAGAATAGGAAATATATGTTCCATACACTTCAAACCTCTATCTCTTACCATCTCTGAGATCTGAGACAGACGGACATGTCTTAAGATAAAATATATATACTTTATTGGGTGGAGATGCTACCGTCTGGCTGTTACATACATTTGCAAAACAAAACTATACTCTTTGTACCTTCGTTAACGGAAGTCGATTGAGCTTTGTCCTCTCGTTTGTCAAAATCAATTTAATTTTTTTAAAAAACCAATTGAAACGTATAAATAAGTCGAAACATGGGGGAAGCCAGGAACCCATAGATTCCTCACTGATTGGAGCCCCCGAACCATACCTCATCCAAGTTAACAACAGCCTCAATTCTTTAACCAAATTTCTGTTTAAAGTCTTGAACATTTACTCAACTTTGTGCTTGGTTTATTCATCTACTTGCAATTAAAAGTAGAAAGTTAATCACAGCAATCAAAGTAGAATGTAAATACTAAAAAAAAAGCCTTTAATTGTTCTTCTTCTTAAAAGTTGTTTCTGTTTACTATCTTGCTCTGTCCTTAAAGGAGAGAAAATAGAAAACAATGGTGCCCGAGTGTTGTGAAGTGCAAATTAACTTTCTGTCAACTTGTGTCACAATGTAATTATACAAAATAACAGATTTAAGTGCGTCAGAGATTTTTTTGTGAATATAATGGTGCCTCGAGAATCTTTTATGGCATTTTCTTCTATTCAATTGCAACAATTTCGCTGTCGCATCACTGCACAGTTGTCAACAAGACAATAGAGTTGCCAGAGCTTTAAAAAAAAACACCCTTTACACAGAACACCCACAATCTGTGGAAAGAGGAAGGGTGGAGGCTACTGCAGGTCATTTTAACAGACAATTACCTTGCCGATTAACCCTATTATTAGTCAATTTCCCACAATTTTGGGTATACTGGCCAAGCATTCCGTCAAAATTGTCAAATAACAGAAACGGGCCAAGGACATTCAGTATATTAATGGCAACAGGCAAACACATGTTCCTCCTCTTCCCCCTCCCCCCTCCATCTGTCGCTGTCAATGACTATCTTGAGCTTCTGGGAGTGGTGTCAAATGACTTCCATTAGGGAAACGGAAACATAGTTAGTCTCCATGTGTGTGTGTGCTCAACATTTATTGCAGTGAATAAAAATTGCTGAACATTGAAAACGATCCGCTCGATTTCACATTAAATATTTACCAACAGTTGCAACCTTTCTTAAGAGGCCAGAATAGTAGGAGGAAATAGAAGAAGGAATTTGGTAAAATGTCATGGCATAACCATTTTGCAAGTTGACATAACATGGCTGCATTCCCTGAACATTTGTGACACCTTCAATGGGGGGAACAAAATAGAAATATGAATAATTGCCATAAAACGAAGCGGACAGCAAAGAAATTTTACAGAATTGAGAAACTATTTGCTATGGAAAATAATTTTGCTATAAAACTTGCGCAAATTTGGGGGAAAATATTCAAAATTTAAGCTTTAAATATACTCGATTCTTTAGTGCAATATTTTAAATGAAAGCGATTGATCGTTTCAGTGCTTAAACGAACTGAACAAGTAAGAAAATCGGTTCAGTCAGACTGTATTATATCCTGTAACTGCCTAAGCTTGTAAAGTGTTCTGCGAATAGTCGTTAGGGTTAGTGCCGCCCAGTGTGTGTATGAATTAGAGGTTCTAGGCGAGCCTCTAGCACGATTGCTGTTGATGCTGATCAAGATATATATCTTATATCTTTATAAGGTCAAAAATGCTTGTCTGTCAAATAATTTTGCACAATTTCATAACATAAGTTATAGAATAGTGTTGAATAGTAGTTTTGGAAAATAGTGTTGGAAAACTGTATTGGAAAACAGTTCTAGAAAACACAGTGGGAAAGAGCGTTATAAAATAGTGTTGGAAAACAGTGCTGGAAAACAATGTTGAAAAAGATTGTTGGCAAACAGTGGTGGAAAACAATGTTGGGAAACTGTGTTGGAAAACAATGTTGAACATATTCTTGGAGAACAATGTTGGAAACAATTTTGAAAATAGTGTTGGAAAACAATGGTGATAAACAGTGTTGGAAAACATTGTTGAAAAACAGTGTTAGAAAATTTTGTTAGAAAAATAGTGTTGGAAACAGTTTTGGAAAACAATGTTGGAAAATAGTGTTAGAAAACTTTGTTAGAAAAATAGTGTTGGAAACAGTGTTGGAAAACAATGTTGGAAAATAGTGTTAGAAAACAAAGTGGGAAAGAGTGTAATAAAATAGTATTGGGAACAGTGTTGAAAAACAGTGCTGGAAAACAATGTTGAAAAAGAATGTTGGAAAACCGTGGTGGAAACTCTGTTGCAAACAATGTTGGGAAACTGTGTTGGAACACAATGTTGAAAATAGTCTTGGAGAACAATTTTGGAAACAATTTTGAAAAACAGTGTTGGAAAACAATGGTAGAAAAGTGTAAAACATGTTGAAAAAGGTGAAAATGTGAAAATAAGTGTTAGAAAACATGTTGAAAAAAAAAGTTGGAAAAGAATGTTGGAAAACAGTGTTAGAAACAAAGTGGGAAAGAGTGTAATAAATAGATTGGGAAAGTGTTGAAAAACAGTGTGGAAACAATGTTGAAAAAGATGTTGGAAAACCGTGGGGAAACTCTGTTGGAAAACAATGTTGGAACAAATATCTTGGGAACAATGTTGGAAACAATTTTGAAAATAGTGTTGGAAAACAATGGTGATAAACGGTGTTGGAAAACATTGTTGAAAAACAGTGTTAGAAAATTTTGTTAGAAAAATAGTGTAAGAAACAGTGTTGGAAAACAATGTTGGAAAATAGTGTTAGAAAACTTTGTTAGAAAAATAATGTTGGAAAATAGTGTTAGAAAACAAAGTGGGAAAGAGTGTAATAAAATAGTATTGGGAACAGTGTTGAAAAACAGTGCTGGAAAACAATGTTGAAAAAGAATGTTGGAAAACCGTGGTGGAAACTCTGTTGCAAACAATGTTGGGAAACTGTGTTGGAACACAATGTTGAAAATAGTCTTGGAGAACAATTTTGGTAAACAATGTTGATAAACAGTGTTGGAAAACAGTGTTAGAAAATGTTCTTGAAAAAAAGTGTTGGAAAACAGTGTTGAAAAACAATGTTGAAAAAGAATGTTGGAAAACAGTGTTAGAAAACAAAGTGGGAAAGAGTGTAATAAAATAGTATTTGGGAACAGTGTTGAAAAACAGTGCTGGAAAACAATGTTGAAAAAGAATGTTGGAAAACCGTGGTGGAAACTCTGTTGCAAACAATGTTGGGAAACTGTGTTGGAACACAATGTTGAAAATAGTCTTGGAGAACAATTTTGGTAAACAATGTTGATAAACAGTGTTGGAAAACAGTGTTAGAAAATGTTCTTGAAAAAAAGTGTTGGAAAACAGTGTTGAAAAAGAATGTTGGAAAACAGTGGTGGAAACAATGTTGGGAAACTGAGTTGGAAAACAATTTTGAACATAGTCTTGGAAAACAATGTTGGTAAACAATGTTGAAAATAGTGTTGGAAAACAATTTTGATATAAAGTGTTGGAAAAAAATTGCAGTTTTAGAAAAAGTTGTTGAAAAAATAGTTTTGAAAAACAGTTGACAAAATGTTTTGGAAAGTAGTGTTGGAATACAGTGTTGGAACACTCCCCAAAGGCCAAAGATCAAACATACTACTATTAGGTTTAATTAAAATGGCACGGTTGAACAGGCGATGCTTTGATGAGTGTATTCTGAGACCGCGTGAGCGTTATGCGTTACGCTTTACCAACCATTTGTTTGGTTTGTTTAAGAACTTGTTCACAAAATATGTCCCATTCCCAGAAAATCACAGCACTAGACCCAACTTAAGTACCAGTAAACCAGTTAAATTTTTCAATTAAACCATTATTTCTTCACTTTTGGTTGCATAATCGTGATTCATGATTACTTCTTCTTCCGAATATAAAATATTGGCAATGATGCCCGAGACATAAATAAATAAATGGTAATAAGTCAAAGGCCGCAACAGGCACAGCAGGAAACAGCAGGAAGGAGGTGCCGTAGAGCAAACACAAAAAAAAGAGGCAAAATCAGCAAATAAACTGTGGCAGCGTTTTAGGGGCAACAACAACAACAACAACAAAAGTCTAGCCTGAAACGTATGTAGGGCATTAATAATAAATGCGATGCAGCACATACATACATATGTGTGAGGGAAGGGGGTAACCCACATGATTGTACGTACGTATATATATAGTTCTATATAGTGTGTAGCCTGTGTAAGCCCGGCCGCTTAGCTGCTCATTTTTTGTATAAATATTTAAGCAAGCATAAAGCAAAATGCCAGCAAGCCCAAAATTAGAACAGTTGCTTTTATTACCTGCATTTGTATGCCAAGGCGAAAATAGGGGCAGTACCAGTGCCAGCGCCTAAAAGTATGCCATGAATGTTGTTTTGTGTCTCGGCCAAAATAGCAGCACAACATATTTTCCTTTTACTTTATTTTGTGGGGTGAGAGTCGCATCTGGGTCTTGTGAAAATAAAAGTTTATGCCGCCGCCATCAGGCCAGACGTGGTGGGGCTTCGACTGGGGACTTGGAGTCCTGCTGCCCGCTCTCTGATAAATACAAAATGAGCTGCCATTTTCAGTTTCGTTTTTCTGGTACAATTGATTTTGGTACGTTCTGTCCGTATGTCCGTCCGTCCGTCCGTCAGATGATGCGTGAAAATTGAGCAATTTCACGTTTTAACTGTTGCTTCAATTGGCTTCGTTCGTTTCCTGTAATCAGGTACGTGCTTCTAGCTGCAAGCTGTAAGTCCAGCAATTTGCCTGGTGTGTATGTGTGTGTGTGTGTGTGTGATTTATGGACACAATATGCCTTGGCAATTAGAGTGACCTGCAGGTCATCGAAAATGTGCACAAGTACCTGACGTTGAATGATTTCAATTGTGACATGGGCTGCTACTTATATTTTAAGCCTAGGCTACTTTAAATGCATTTGACATTTTTTATAAAGTCTGACTCGGAACTTTTTGTAGCACGGTCAATAGACAAAGTAATATGTATGAGTAGAGAGTTGTATGCACCCCTGAATTATATCCGGCTCGAAGGACCACTATTTAAACTTCAAATATGCATGGATGGAGATAACTGTATGCGACTTCTAGAGTTTTTGGAGTGCACCCGTACCGATTTTTAGGTGAATTGCCGACCTGATTTTATATCCGGCTCGAAGGACCACTATTTAAACTTCAAATATGCATGGATGAAGATAGCTGTATGGGACTTCTAGAGTTTTCGGAGTGCACCCGTACCGATTTTTAGGTGAATTGCCGACCTGATTTATATCCGGCTCGAAGGACCACTATTTAAACTTCAAATATGCATGGATAAAGATAGCTGTATGAGACTTCTAGAGTTTTCGGAGTGCATCCGTACCGATTTTTAGGTGAATTGCCTACCTGACTTATATCCGGCTCGAAGGACCACTATTTAAACTTCAAATATGCATCAATGGAGCTAGCTGTATGGGACTTCTAGAGTTTTTGGAGTGCACCCGTACCGATTTTTAGGTGAATTGTCGACCTGATTTATATCCGGCTCGAAGGACCACTATTTAAACTTCAAATATGCATGGATAAAGATAGCTGTATGGGACTTCTAGAGTTTTTGGAGTGCACCCGTACCGATTTTTAGGTGAATTGCCGACCTGATTTATATCCGGCTCGAAGGACCACTATTTAAACTTCAAATATGCATGAATGGAGCTAGCTGTATGGGACTTCTAGAGTTTTCGGAGTGCACCGTACCGATTTTAGGTGAATTGCCGCTGATTATTCCGGCTCGAAGGACCACTATTTAAACTTCAAATATGCATGGATGGAGACAGCTGTATGGGACTTCTAGAGTTTTTGGAGTGCACCCGTACCGATTTTTAGGTGAATTGCCGACCTGATTTATATCCGGCTCGAAGGACCACTATTTAAACTTCATCAGCTGGGGTGGTGCGATGGGAACTTAATAATATAGGATAAAGATAGCTGTATGAGACTTCTAGAGTTTTCGAGTGCACCAGTACCGATTTTTAGGTGAATTGTCGACCTGATTTATATCCGGCTCGAAGGACCACTATTTAAACTTCAAATATGCATGGATGGAGCTAGCTGTATGGGACTTCTAGAGTTTTTGGAGTGCACCCGTACCGATTTTTAGGTGAATTGCCTACCTGATTTGTATCCGGCTCGAAGGACCACTATTTAAACTTCAAATATGCATGGATAAAGATAGCTGTATGAGACTTCTAGAGTTTTCAGAGTGAACCACTCCCGATTTTTAGGTGAATTTCAGCCCAGACTTATATCCGGCTCGAAGGACCACTATTTAAACTTCAAATATGCATGAATGGAGATAGCTGTATGGGACTTCTAGAGTTTTTGGAGTGCACCCGTACCGATTTTTAGGTGAATTGCCGACCTGATTTATATCCGGCTCGAAGGACCACTATTTAAACTTCAAATATGCATGGATGGAGATAGCTGTATGGGACTTCTAGAGTTTTTGGAGTGCATCCGAACCGATTTTTAGGTGAATTGCCGACCTGATTCATATCCGGCTCGAAGGACCACTATTAAAACTTCAAATATGCATGAATGGAGCTAGCTGTATGGGACTTCTAGAGTTTTTGGAGTGCACCCGTACCGATTTTTAGGTGAATTGCCTACCTGATTTGTATCCGGCTCGAAGGACCACTATTTAAACTTCAAATATGCATGGATAAAGATAGCTGTATGAGACTTCTAGAGTTTTCAGAGTGAACCACTCCCGATTTTTAGGTGAATAAGGTTTTTGGGGACACCAGTTCGGTTCGTGGTTTGGTTTGGTGGGTGTGGTTCGGTTTGATTCAGAACCGGTTTGCAATCCTGAGTTAGAGAGCTCTTTCTTATAAATATATTAACACTATAAGAAATCTCAACTCGTTGCAGTTATTGCACTAACCGATTCGAAATTTCATCTTTACAATTTGATTTTTCCATTCATATTTAAAAATTTGTTAAATCTTGAAATAACTTTAAGTTTGGGTAAACTGAACTGAAGTTGACCTCAAACTGTATTCAACTTCTTGAGGAATATTTTGAAACCCATTTTTTATAAAACATTTTTGTTCTGTTTACTTTTAGGCTTAAAATCGAAGTAGCAACCCACGTATTGATTGCAAGTGGCTTTTGTTAGCATCCTTTGGGTAAGTTATACAGTTAATTCTGCACCTTTCTCAATGAAATCCCTGACCCTTTAAGAGATGGGGCTCCGTTTTGTGATGAGTCTTTTAATTTTAGCAAACGAAAATGTCTGCAATGCCTTTGACAATTCTTAAGTATATTCCCCTACCTGAAGGTCGGCGCAAGCATTTTCAAAAGGAGGACATTCAGACACACACACACACAAAAGCCCACTGTCTCACATTTTATTCATG
Source organism: Lordiphosa mommai (assembly GCA_018904225.1). NCBI lineage: Eukaryota > Metazoa > Arthropoda > Insecta > Diptera > Drosophilidae > Lordiphosa > Lordiphosa mommai. The sequence continues at coordinate 191,808 of JAEIFT010000406.1, read as the reverse complement.
CACAGCAGGCTGAAGGGGAAACAAAAAAATGCAAAAACAATTTCAAGTGTGTCTTTCCTTTATTTTATTTTTTTTCTTGTCGTCTATTCTTTTGGTAAAACGAGTGGCAAGCGGTAAAAGTAAATAAGCTTGCGCAGGCAGCTCACGCAATTCATGCACGACTACATTGGGCTCGTGACTTGGAGGGGGGGGGGGCCTGGAGGCCTACATAAATCAAAAAGTGCTGCCGGCCTGTAGACAGTTGCCTACTATATTTGACTTTTGGGTAAAGCCTTTTCACACACACACACAGACACAGATGCTTACTTGCATATGTATATGTGTATATTATTCGAACAGCCGTGCGCATTTCCGGTCGCTTGGCAAATTCGATTTCATGGCATTGTCACACACAAAATGCTCGCTGAATTTTATGTCAATGAAAATTTAAAACTTTGTCTTGTGTGCTTAACATTTTACTCAAATACTTACTTACTTCACTCCGCCCCCTCCCCCCCCTATAAGTCAACAATTCTTGATTCTATTTACACATTATTATGCCACACATTTTTTGATTGGGCCATTCGATTCAATGGCTTTGTGAAAGGATTGTCAGCTTTTTGGTATTTAGTTATTTAAGGATTTACTTCAATGGTCATTTATGTTTTTATGTTGAAGAAAAAGAAATGAAGTGTAAGCTAAATTTGTCTTCATTTTGTGTGTTTTCATACACAAGTTCGTTGGTCCCTCTGGTTAGCATATGTTAAAATTGATTTCGTGCCTAACTTCTGTGTTTTTTATCCGATCTTATTGAGATTTTTAGAATATACACTCAGAAAAAAGACTCTATGCTATCTCCTCCCTCAGTTTTAAAGCTATCTTGACCAAACTTTGCAAAAGATTTTAAATACACATAGCTTTTATATCCGGATCGGATAACTATATCATGTAACTGCCATAGGCACGATCGTTTCAAAAACTAATTGCAGTGAAAAAAACTTTTTTGTTTTTTATTGTAGCGTCACCAATCGTGGTATATATTAGTTTTATATGCTTCCATATAATTCCTGAAAAATTTATCGAAATCGGATGACTATAGCATATAGCTGCCATAGAAAAGATCGGTCCAAAAACTAGTTCTAGTGAGAAAAACTTTTTTTTTTCTATCGTGGACAATCCCTTTTCATTCCCTTCAAACCATTTTTAAAAATTCGAAATAGTTTAGGAGATATTGCCATTTTAGTGGAGCTACGTTCATGCTTCAGGAAGCACTCAATACCAATTAAGAGGGTCTTTTAGAAAAAATTTTTTTTCGATTTTTTTGTTTTGCATTATTATTATAGCTTGGGCATTCCACATTCATCCCCTTCAAACCATTTTCAAAAATTCGAAATAGTTTAGGAGATATTGCCATTTTAGTGGAGCTAAGTTCATGCTTAGGAAGCACTCAATACCAATTAAGAGGGTCTTTTACCTTGAAAAATTTTTTTTCGATTTTTTGTTTTGCATTATTATTATAGCTTGGGATTCCACATTATCCCTAAACCATTTTCAAAAATTCGAAATAGTTTAGGAGATATTGCCATTTTAGTGGAGCTAAGTTCATGCTTAGGAAGCACTCAATACCAATTAAGAGGGTCTTTTAGTTTGAAAAATTTTTTTTTCGATTTTTTGTTTTGCATTATTATTATAGCTTGGATTCACATTCATCCCCTTCAAACCATTTTCAAAAATTCGAAATAGTTTAGGAGATATGCCATTTTAGTGGAGCTAAGTTCATGCTTAGGAAGCACTCAATACCAATTAAGAGGGTCTTTTACCTGAAAAATTTTTTTTTCGATTTTTTTGTTTGCATTATTATTATAGCTTGGGCATTTCACATTCATCCACTTCAAACCATTTTCAAAAATCCGAAATAGTTTAGGAGATATTGCCATTTTAGTGGAGCTAAGTTCATGCTTAGGAAGCACTCAATACAAATAAGAGGGTCTTTTACGAAAAATATTTTTTTCGATTTTTTGTTTTGCATTATTATTATAGCTTGGGCATTCCACATTCCCTTCAAACCATTTTCAAAAATTCGAAATAGTTTAGGAGATATTGCCATTTTAGTGGAGCTAAGTTCTGCTTCAGGAAGCACTCAATACCAATTAAGAGGGTCTTTTACCTTTGAAAAATATTTTTTTCGATTTTTTGTTTTGCATTATTATTATAGCTTGGGCATTCCACATTCATCCACTTCAAACCATTTTCAAAAATTCGAAATAGTTTAGGAGATATTGCCATTTTAGTGGAGCTAAGTTCGTGCTTCAGGAAGCACTCAATACCAGTTAAGAGGGTCTTTTAACTATGAAAAAATTTTTTTCGATTTTTTTTGTTTTGCATTATTATTATAGCTTGGGCATTCCACATTCATCCCCTTCAAACCATTTTCAAAAATTCGAAATAGTTTAGGAGATATTGCCATTTTAGTGGAGCAAAATTCATGCTTCAGGAAGCACTCACTACCAGTTAAGAGGGTCTTTTACCTTTGAAAAATATTTTTTTTTTCTGATTTTTTGTTTTGCATTATTATTATAGCTTGGGCATTCCGCATTCATCACCTTCAAACCATTTTGAAAAATTCGAAATAGTTTAGGAGATATTGCCATTTTAGTGGAGCTAAGTTCATGCTTCAGGAAGCACTCAATACAAATTAAGAGGGTCTTTTACCTTTGAAAAATATTTTGTTCCATTTTTTTGTTTTGCATTATTATATAGCTTGGGCATTCCACATTCATCCCCTTAAACCATTTTCAAAAAATTCGAAATAGTTTAGGAGATATTGCCATTTTAGTGGAGCTAAGTTCATGCTTCAGGAAGCACTCAATACCAATTAAGAGGGTCTTTTACCTTTGAAAAAAATTTGTTTCGATTTTTTTGTTTTGCATTATTATTATAGCTTGGGCATTCCACATTCATCCCCTTCAAACCATTTTCAAAAATTCGAAATAGTTTAGGAGATATTGCCATTTTAGTGGAGCTAAGTTCATGCTTCAGGAAGCACTCAATACCAATTAAGAGGGTCTTTTACCTTTGAAAAATATTTTTTTTTCGATTTTTTTGTTTTGCATTATTATTATAGCTTGGGCATTTCACATTCATCCACTTCAAACCATTTTCAAAAATTCGAAATAGTTTAGGAGATATTGCCATTTTAGTGGAGCTAAGTTCGTGCTTCAGGAAGCACTCAATACAAATTAAGAGGGTCTTTTACCTTTGAAAAAATTTTTTTTTTCGATTTTTTTGTTTTGCATTATTATTATAGCTTGGGCATTCCACATTCATCCCCTTCAAACCACTTTCAAAAATTCGAAATAGTTTAGGAGATATTGCCATTTTAGTGGAGCTAAGTTCATGCTTCAGGAAGCAGTCAATACAAATTAAGAGGGTCTTTTACCTTGGAAAAAAATTTTTTTTTCGATTTTTTTGTTTTGCATTATTATTATAGCTTGGGCATTCCACATTCATCCACTTCAAACCATTTTCAAAAATTCGAAATAGTTTAGGAGATATTGCCATTTTAGTGGAGCTAAGTTCGTGCTTCAGGAAGCACTCAATACCAGTTAAGAGGGTCTTTTACTTTGAAAAAAAAATTTTTTTTCTTTTTTTTGTTTTGCATTATTATTATAGCTTGGGCATTCCACATTCATCCCCTTCAAACCACTTTCAAAAATTCGAAATAGTTTAGGAGATTTCTAATTGATATAAATCGGTTCACTATAGCATATAGCTGCCATATAAACGGTCGGTCCAAAAAACTAGTTCTAGTGAGAAAAACTTTTTGTTTTCCATCGTAGCATCACCAATCGTGGTATATAATAGTTTTATATGCTTCCACATAATTCCGGAAATATTTATCGAAATCGGATGACTATAGCATATAGCTGCCATAGGAACAATCGGTCCAAAAACGAATTCTAGTGAGAAAAATTTTTTTCTTGTCAATGGTAGCGTCTTTAAAAAACTGCAAGGGTATTTGAAACATCGGCAATCAATTAACCATCGTAAAACGAAAATCATTTCGAAAACTCAAACTCCAGACCCAACCTTTTACAGTAGCTCTGCTTATCAATCACTTGGTTGTAAGAAAGAAGATTTTTGCGCTGTATCTTTCAAATCATTTTTTCCCCCCATACCAAACAAATGTCGATATCAACTTATTGATTCCACATATATTTTGTTGTTGTTATTTGTGGGGTTAGAAAAAATGAAAAAATAAAAATAAAAAAAAAACTCACCACATAATTGCACAATGAGCAAGTATGATAAGCAGCTTTCAAGTTAATGGTGCGTGCTACATGCCAGCCCCTCCGGAATCACATGCGTTCCCTCCCAAACCCCCCCATTGCCATTTATCAGCAAAAATCACAAATCACCAATCATTTTCATTTCCATTTCCATTCCCATTTTCATTTCTGCGTGTGCTCGAATTATGGCTAAAGTTTTCTCTGCGCTTACCTCATACAAAAAACTGGGAAAAAAAAATGGCAATAACAACAAGGATAACAGAAGTAAATGCGCCTGGGATTCAAAAGGAGATATACACAGCTTCTCTGGCTGATTAAGTCGAGTTCTACAAACAGTAAATTAGGTCATAAATAAACAACCAATGCGAGTATTTATGACTTAATTGGATGCGGTGCCTGGACATGGGCCAAAGTAATAAAATAATTGCAAAACTTTTGCCTGCCAAGCACTCTGAACTCATGTGGTCCCAATTTGCGCTTTTCATTAGGCGAATTAAGCGTCAAAAACTTTTCAGGCACACCCGCAAATTAAATTTCAATTCAAACGGTTTGTGTTGTTGTTGTTCATCAAGAACTGAGCTGAAATTGAAGTACTTGACTCTCTCTCTCTCTCTCTCCATCTTCATCTCAATAAAATACCAAAAGTTGTTGTACAAGAGTCGCACTTGAAATTCAGTAAGTGGAACAGGAACCGAGAAGGAAAGTTGATGCCGCTAACATTCTACAGATTGTTCGGGCTGTGTTTGGCCGTGTGTTTGGCCGTGCCATTTTCAATGGCTGTGCAAAAAGGCGCATTTGTTTAAATTGCAGTTTGTACTTTGCATGCAACACAAAAGTTGACCTAAAAGTCAGTCCAGGCCAGGGCCAACTCTCATTCCATACGTATGCCATCCAATAAAAGCAATTTCTTGGGCACTACAACTAACTACAACTACACTCTAAAAAATAAAACAACTATTTACACTTGTGTTGAACAGTTTTTACTGAAGATTTGGTGGAATATAAGGCTTGAAGTGTTTTCACTTTAAATTCCGAAAAATTTATTTTGCTTTTTAGTTACTTAAGCCTTTTTTTACCATTTGACCTTTCTTTTATGTTAAATAACTACATTTAAGCAATTTTCATATATCCGGCTCGAAGGACCAAATGTTGTGGTTAGGTAGGCAGCCCCTTTAATTGGTAGTGGTTAAATTATATTGGTTGGCGCTTTTATAAAAATGAATGTGTGTTTATAAAGTTATACGATTCAGTGGAATGAGTTACTTTTTAAATAAAATGGAAGTGCACTGGAATAGACTCTTAGAACTTTCACTTAATTGCTCACAATTTCGCTATTTATCCATAGATTTGCTTCATCAATACCTTATTTTCTTTGTTAAACTGCAATTCGTTAGTAAAAAAGCAAAAATCATATTTTTTGAATTTTTTTATTTTCAACTTTTACAGATTTTAAGAAAAAAAAAAAATCACGATTATTAGAGAAAACAAATTTTTTTTTAAATATATTTGCTTGTAGCAATGTATGAAACTACTAAACCGAACTTTTTAAATGATCTTTCAACTAGATTTTCTTTAAAAAATTTGCATGCTTTTATTTATTTTTTTTAAAAATAAAGGTAAATTCTTAGTAAAAAGCAAAAAAATTTTTTGATTATCAAGAACTTACAGATTTAAGAAAAAAAAACACGATGAGAAAAAAATTTTTTTAAAATATTTTGTTTTGTTAACTCTAAACCGATTTTTATGATTTATAGATTACAAACTAGTGTTATTAGGCTTTTAAAAAATATAGATACGTGCTTATTGAAGCTTTGATGCGTACTCATAAACGTGAACGGTGTGAACATTCAGTTGGTGGAGTCGTGCTTAAAAGTTGAAGTAAACTTTTTGATAAAATTCAAAGTGAAAAATTTTCTTAGGTATCCGGCTCGAAGGACCAACTTTTTTAAAAAGAGGCAGTCTTTTTTGGGGTTAGGTGGGCAGCTCCTTTTATTGGTAGTGGTTAAATTATGTTGGTTGGCGCTTTTATAAGAATGAATGTGTGTATATAAAGTTGTACGATTTAGTGGAAAGAGTTACGTTTAAAAGGAAATGGAAGTGCACTAGAATAGACTCATAGTACTTTCACTTAATTGCTCACAACTTCGCTACTTATCCATCGATTTTCTTCATCAATACCTTATTTTCTTCTTTAAACTGCAATTCGTAAGTTAAAAAGCAAAAATAATTTTTTGATTTTAATTTTCAAACTTTTAGGGATTTTAGAAAAAAAAATTTTTAACGATTTTGAGAAAAAAATGTTTTTGAAATATTTTTGCTTGAATCATTCAAACTACTAAACCAATTGGAAAATTATCTTCAATTTCTGATCAGCATTTTAGAATTGCCCTTTTTTTTTGTTAAGTGTACCACTACAGTGTTTACCATGGTGATGTGAACCTGTACTGGCTCTGCGGCAAATTGGTTTTGCTCAAAGGCTTTTTCAGGGTTTCTGTGTTGGTGTTTGTTGCATGTGGCGCATTGTTGCGCTCGCCAAGTGCCAACATTCATTAAACGGTCATAAACAAGTGGAACAGATTGCGTTGCAACAGCACCCAGGCCCCCATTCCTAGTACATGCCATGGGCATAAACCAAATACAACGCCCAAAAGCATGCAACAGTTTATTTATGACCCAAGGAGACGGAGAAGGGCCGCCACTCCTTTGAAAAGCGATAAAAAGTATAAAAATGACTCAATCACGCAAATTGGTACAACCGCAAAGTAGACAGCTCAGTTTAGTGGTTATGATGAAACAATTTATTTTAAATCATCTTTTGATTTTTTAAATGAACGTATTGAACTCAAGTAAAATTTGTGATACTTTTTACTTGATAGTTCTTCACTCAACACTTTCAAGCAGCTTTGAATGCTAAATGCCTTTGAATAGCTTTCTTATTTATATAAAGTATTAAAACGAACAAAATTTGTATCTCATCTGAGTTCAGGCCTTCAAGCTTCTGCGTTTTCATAATTTGGATTGAAGTTGAATAAAAGATCAGAGCCAAAGAATAAACCAAGGACTGAAACGCAAAAGAAGTGAAGTAAAAACAAAGTGTAAACAAAAAAGATTTTAATTTTTTTTTTAATTTTAAATCATTTTGAAATAAATGTCGAAAAAGTCGTAAATTTGTTTAGGTTTTGGACAATAACTTTATATTTACATACTAGCTATAGTTACAACTAAAGCTACAGGGGAGAACAAGCAGCTGATTAGAAATGGTAATTAGATTTCATTTACAGATGAGTGAACGTAAAACTTAAGCTTAAAATACTAAATTATATAATTTTTCCAATATATTCATTTAATTTGATACAAAAGTAGGTGAATAATGTTGGCTTCTTTAAGAAATGTAATTATATCTAAAAGATTTTTTGAAGAAGGGTCTGAAAGGAGGTAGGCAAGGTTAAGGATTGTGTAGTTTTTTCTGTGGCCTTGGAGTGATAGGCACTCGTTTAAGACATGCTCTATAGTGAAAGCGGCAGTAGAAACCGATATTCGTGAGCCTTGTATGTCCGAGTCGTAGTCTTATTGGTTTTTTTTTTTTTTCTTGAGTGACTGTTTCTCCTGTGAGTGATCGATATTGTTTTAGATTGTGGTATGGATGTTTTTTTATAAATGTATGTTGTATGGTGATATGTTTTCGCTAAAAAGATAAAAAAAAGTAAAAAGAAAAAAAGAAAAAAAATTACAGAATCGACCAGAGATCAAAGATTAAGAAAACGAACGTTACAAACGGAAGTGGTTTTGACGATTACAAAAGCAAAACCGCGAATTGAGAAACTCTTTTTGTAGAAACTTATTTCAGTAGTTTTAGAAAATAAAGTTTTTTCCAATTTACCAAATATAAAAATCATTTTATTTTTTTAATAAGACGTACGTTACTAAATTGGAATTTTGTAGTGAAGATAATTTTTCATTTTTAATGGAACAAAAACAATTTTAATTGTAGCTAAAGTTTCGAAAAGAGTGAAAAGAGAGAGAAAATGACGAAAAACGAAAACAAAGAAGCCGATAACGCTATCTGTACTAAGGAAATCTTTAAACTCTTTAATTAAAAAATTTTCCAATTTACTTTTTCTAAATCACGCAAGAAACAACTTTTAATGAACTTTTAATTTTTCGGTCATGGTAGACTTTTCTGCGGAAATGCCCATATGCAGATTGTTCCTAGCTTTTTAGTTGCTATTTTTGCATATCCTGTAACATTCTTGTTCAAAGATCCATCAGTACATAGAAAAATATAGTTGCTTAATAACTTTTGAAACCACAATGATATCGAAATCTGTAATAGTAGTAAAATAGAGGGCATTTAACTCTATTCGTTTGAATTTTACGAAAAAAAAAAAAAATTTTTCAGAATATACAAAAAAAAAAAAATTGTAAAAATCAAAAAAAAAAAAAAAAAAGCCATCCTGATAACTCAAAATAGAACTGATGCAGTTCGATTCCCTAGAAATGGGGGAAACCGTTGAAGTTGGTCATGTATTTTTTTCGACTTTCACTATGGTATTAGTTCGTTAATTTTGTTCAAAAATATTTTATGACTGAGTCATCGTTGTCCTCAGCACTGTCTTAACCCAGTTTGCTCAAAAAAACGAATGATGAAAGCATACACCGGAAATCGACAACGTGTGATATCAAGCAGATTCGTGAGAAGTTCGGCAAGACAGAATTTTTGGATTCAAGAAGAAAATACTGAAATCAAGCAGAATTTCAAGCTCATTTTTGTCCACCTCCTGCAAAACACCAAAGTTTTGATTAAGCATCGAAAATAAGAGAAAAAAACAAGAGAGAGGTGAGACGGGTATAATTTTCGAGTACTTATAATTTTTCTTAAGAGCCTGGTCGTCTATCGTTAATATGTTAGTCCGAGTACGGTATGGTAATATTTTTTGACAAAATTCGTTAGAGTGTTTTATATCGGTAGTATTTTTTCAAAATGTTAAATTGTGGAGTATTCGTTACTATGAAAGGGTCAAATATTTATCCATTTCTGTATTTAAAGTTGTTTTCTTCTCCGTAAAGATTTGATCCAAGAAATCAGCAATTCATAATTTTTAAAATTAAAATTTTTTTTTTTTTTTTTTATTTAAATTTTTTTTTTTTTTATTTAAAAATTTTTTTTTTTTAATTTTAGGAGATTCTAAAATTGATGGTTGAAGCTCTATTAGTAAAATTTGTGATACTTTTTTTTTACTTGCTTTGGGCTGTCCCTGACTACGCCCCTTGCTTAAGAGCCTGGTGCGTCTATCGTTCAATATCGTTCTTACTATGGGTAATATATTTTTTTTGCCAAAATTCGTTAGAGTGTTTTATAAAGGTAGTATTTTTTCAGAATGTTAAATTGTGGAGTATTCGTTACTATGAAAGGGTCAAATATTTATCCATTTCTGTATTTAAAGTTGTTTTCTTCTCCGTAAAGATTTGATTCAAGAAATCAGCAATTCATAATTTTTAAAATTAAAAAATTTTTTTTTTTTTTTTTTTTATTTAAAAATTTTTTTTTTTTAAATTTTTATTTTTATTTTTTTTTATTTTTTTTTTATTTTTAAAATTTTTTTAATTAAAAAAATTTTTAATTTTTTTTTTTAAAAATTTTTTTTTTAATTTTTAATTTTTTATATTTTTTTTTTTTTTATTAAAAATTTTTTTTTTTTTTTTAGTAGATTCTAACATTATTTGCCCACCCTTTAGTAGTAGACAAAAAATGTTAAGTTTACTTATGATATTAAGCAAGGAGTCCTTTTTACTACCTTCCGGAACTTATCGTGTCTATCGGGCATTTAAAAAAGACCGAATACGATTTTAAGGCACAAAAGTTCTGTTTTTAAGACTTTCCAGTCTAATCTTCAGTAGGCTTTGCTGAAGACTGTATGGCTTTTACTTTAATTAAAACTACATCTTGGATTTGTAGAGTTTAAATTTAGATATTTACTTCATATTTTATGTGTTGCTGAGACGAGTTGAATCAAATAGTGTCGGTTTCCTTAAAACTACTAAAGCAAATAGTTTCTTTTTTCACTTGCCTGCTAATAAGAGCATTTCAATTTCGTTATCATAATTTAGCCAACGTTATTCTATTTTATTCTTGTTTATTTGTATCCATTTCCAGCTGTGCCCAGCAGCGTCTAGCGAGCAAAAGTATTTCATATTTAATTAAAATTGTGCCCCACTCTCACACACACACACACACACTCACACACTCGCATCGCATCCAAACAAATTCCAAGACATGTGCATAGCATTTACATAGGGGTAGGTGGGCGGGGAGGGGAGATGGGCGTGAGATAGTGAGTTGGAGGCGTTTGTTATTCATTGTGCGGCTGTTGGCGAACCGCAGTCGTTGTCTGGCACAAACAAAAAAGAAAAGTGGAAATAATAATAATAAAGACTTGTGCAAATATTTAAAAATCATAAGTACGAATGGCGCATTAATGAGCTTTTATTTGAGATGGCGATAAGAGCAAACCCAAGCAGTCAACCAACCAACCATTTAGACAGACAGAAGCAGGGCACAAAATATGGCTAATTCGAAATTGCTTTATGTTAAGCAGATGCAAAGTGAACGGAAAATCAAAACCCGCCTCCCCACCCCCCCCCCACTGTTCAGACAGGCGTGGCAATTAAAGCGCGTGACGAAAACCGAGAGATCTGCGCCTGTTTACACGCGAGCTGTCAGCATTTGTTAATAATTTTTATTCTATCAACAATTTTTTTTTTTTTTTTTTTGTTTCACTTGTTCTCCCTTGTCGTATATCTCATTTCACGCCTGCACAAAGAAAGAAAAACGCAAAAAATGCGCTGGAAAAAAAAGATGAAAAAATTCTGTGTGTGTTGCAGCCATTCTCCTGCGTTGTTTTCTAATGGCGTTGCCTTTATTAAGTGGGTTGAGTGTTGATTTATAGCACTTTACCGCCGGTTATCCTGTTTCTACTCTCCTGCCGTCATATTTTCGCTGAAGGACACGGGCACATTGTGCTGGTCGCACCCCTCGTACCTTGTCATTTAAACTTTAAGCGCCACTTTGCATTTAAAGTGTGTGTGTGTTTGTTTGTGTGTGTGTGTGTGTCAGATAAATACTTTTGTGCGCATTACTCATACGCCCTGTATGTTGCCCAAAGCGCGGCAGCTAGCCCCCCAGTCAAACGCAGACCGCACTTTAGTTAATTGACGGCAGGCAAAAAACAAAAACAAAACAAAAATTTGATTGATGTGGGCCGAGGTTTTGTTTTTTTTTACAGAGGTGTAAATTATTTAGAATTTATAACATAATTTTTGGGTCTGGTGTAATGAAGCAATCGAGTAGGAGGAGAAAATATGTCATTAAAATAGAATGCCAATTAAGTATACCTGAAGTAGCTTAATTCTCGATATTTGACAAAGTCAATCGAATGATAATTTTTCAATTAAAAAAGTTTTTATACACTTGCAAAAGTTCACTCCAATATATAGTACTAGCATATAACCCGGCGCGCTTCGCTTCGCCACTATCAGTAAAGCCGCTAAAATGATAAAAAAAAAAACGTTCGGCAATGATCCCACCCCCCCTCCCCATTTTCCGACCATCAGAAATGAGAAAATTATTTTCCACCTATTTGGTCCATTGAAGCGTACAAACCCTGCAACCACTCCCGCACCCATTATCCGACCTTGAGGGTGAGTATGCGCAAAGCTAAAAACTTTATCCTATTTAATTGGCCCATAGAGCTTTCAAACCAAATTTAATACATATCGGCTAAAACCCCCCCCCGCACCCATATTCCGACCTTTGCAGTGAACTTCCCGAAATAAAAAAACACGTGTTTCCATTTATTTTGGCCCTAGATGCTTACAAAACGAATTTTATTCAGATCGGCTCACAAATAGCCATTGTCACTGAACCGAAATACGCCCACCATTATTCTTGCCTGTGGGCGGAAATTCCACCGCCGAGAAATCAAATGTCTAATTATTTTCTATAATGTGTTCACAAACCCATTTTGAAGCCAATCGGATTAAAAATAGGTTTTACCATATCGAATTTTCCAGGCATTACCCCACTCTTGGGTCGAATTTTCCAACTTCGGAAAATCTCATGTCAACTTATTTTGTATACTATCGCTACAAACCGAGTTTGAAGTCAATCGGATGAAAAATAGTGTTTTCCATATTGCATTTTAGGGCCATTTTCCTTGTGGGTGGATTTTCCACAAACGAAAAATCACATGTCTAATTATTTAGCATACTATCCTGACAAACCAAGTTTGAAGCCAATCGGATGAAAAACAGTTTTTTCCATATGGAATTTTCCGGGAATTTCCCGACTTTTCGGGCGCATTTTCCAACATCGGAAAATCTTATGTCTAATTATTTTGCATACTATCCTTACAAACCGAGTTTGAAGTCAATCGGATCAAAAATAGTTTTTCATATAGAATTTTCCGGGAATTTTCTTTGTGGGCGGATTTTCCAACATTTAAATATCTCATGTCCAATTACTTAGCATACTATCCTTACAAACCGAGTGTGAAGCCAATCGGATGAAAAATAGTTATTTCCTTATGGAATTTTCCGTTAATTTCCCGACTTTTCAGGGGGATTTTTCAACATCGGAAAATCTCAAGTCTAATTATTCTGCTTACCATCCTCACAAACCGAGTTTGAAGTCAATTGGATGAAAAATAGTTTTTTCCTTGAAGAATTTTCCGGCCATTTTCCTTGTGGGCGGATTTTCCGAAATCTGGGAAACAGGTGTCCAATTATTTCGCTTACTTTACTTACAAACCAAATTTCAAGTCAATCGGATGAAAAACAAAATTTTCCCCATAGTAGCTTTTCCGGGAGTTTTCCACCCCTTAGGGGTGGAATTTTCCAAAACCCCGCCTTAGTGCTCACTTTCAACTCATAAGGAAACTTCTGTGAAAATTTCAGCTTTCTATCTCTTACCGTTCAGGCTCTACGTTGATTGCCAATCAGTCAGTCAGTCAGTCAGTCAGGACAAACTCTTTTATATTTTAAAACTTCGGCACAGTCGAGGTAAGCTTTGCCTCGTTTCGGTAACTATTATAACGGTTAACGGTTTTTGGTTCTTTCGGGTTTCAATACCGGTACCTGGCTATAAACGGTTTATTACGGTTAACGGTTCCGGTTACGGTATTATTCCCTGATTGTACCAAAAAGATTTTTTTTTCTGATCTGAGAATTGGCCTTTACTGTAAATTTGTATTTGTGTCATCTGTGTTGCTTGAGGCAACAATTTCGAGGCACCAGGAAAAGACAACGACCCAAAAGTAAACTCCAATACCTTGAAACGATATTTATTATTCATTTAATTCAACACTAACACTGCGACTATTACTTACCGATTAGTATAAAGCACGTAATCATCGATACTAAAGGACCCTTTTCATGTATCTCATCTTCAATTAGGAATACATGAACGATAACGAGTATACACAAAAGCATACGTAGGATCGACGTTACTAAAAACATTATCACCAGGCACAATATTGGCTAAAAATAATAATAAAGAGCTTAGGCAAACCAAAAACCCAAATACATACTTACCTTACAAAACGACACTAAAAGCAAAATGCAACCGATTATGTGAGGCACTTGAATTATAAAGATCAGACAAAAAAGCAAAAAAGCCAGAAAATCTAATAACATCCCTGTTAATATAGAGATTGTCCGCTTACTGCAGATTTTTGTTAAAAATTGATATTACTTACAGGTAGTCACGTGTATCATAAAACAGGATAATACTATATCGACAAAACCAATTATGAATATGCCCCATCTGAGTTCGATGCAAAACATAAATGTCTTCAACATTTTATTTTAGGAAATTTTGAGTACTTTATAGAATGTATTCTATGAAAATGTGAATTATCAAAATGATTTTGTTGTTTTTTTTTTGTTCATTGATTAGAACAGCAACGCACACCTGTATGAATGAAAATCATACAACATTTTTGTAAATGATGACGATGTCTTGAATATTTATTTATTAATTTATTTTTATTTTTTAGGTATTTTCTAATATAGGGGTTTACTCCCAGAAAATTCCAAAAAATTCCCTTCGATAGATCGCGAATTATGAAGAATTTTCATGCAGAAAAAACGCGGGGGTCATTTTCTTTTAAACGAATTTTAAAGTTGTAATTTTTGCCCATACAAATACATGCTTGATCACATATGCTTTTCGATTTCTGTTTGTTTTTTCAAATAAATATATTAAAATATTATTTTCCTATGACTAAAAGAAAAAATGTTTGTTTTTTTATAATAAAGTGAGGAAATCTTTACACCTATTTGATCTGTTTTGAACTCTTTTCCACGCCACCTATTGAGGTAAAATTCAAGGCACATTTTCCCCCCGGGTTTCCCCAGGGGGGGGCCTACCCCCCTGGGGTTTTCCCCGTGCACTTCCATCCATCCGATCCATCGATGAATATTTTATTGTACCCAATAAAGTAAAATTTTTTTTCAAAAAATCGCGCGATTTTTTTAAAAAAATTTTCGCCTGCGGCGCATATTTTCCATTACTCACCTCAGCAAAATGAATATCATTAACGATGTTTTCTTTTTTGGGATTATATAACTGACCAATAGCCAGGAAGATGTTATGGATCCTTTGTCGACTTGGGGAATCGTTTATAAAACATAAACTTGGCCAAATATCCTGGATAGTGCATTTTTTCGGCCAAAAGAGGGCAGAGGCAACTCGGCCTTCTATCAGTCCAGCCGTTAAGCCTTGTCTATGTTCGTCTGTGTGTCGTGCTTGTCTGTCCGTGTCCGGTCCGTAGTACGAAAATTTCTGAGAATGGTAAGCTCGAGGTTTGAAGTGTAGGAACAAGGTATTTCTTCTACTGCGGATCTTTTTTTTTCATTGAAAAAACTGTATGTTTCTTTGACATATTTCTTTTTTTATCAGCCCCATATCGTTGTCGGGCAGGAACAAGTTGTGTAGAAGAAAATTGCCGAGAGGAGGGTTACGGGGGCTTCCCGAAAGAATAGGAGAGGTGGGGTGGATTTTACCCATTACTGTATCTTACAGTCAGCAGAACATTATTTTTTTACTAGATGAACGATAGGAGATTTTGATAACTAATTTAAATTTTTGAGTGAGTAAACATTTGTGACGCTTTAAATACTCAATAACCTCTATATTCGTCAAAGACAAAAATTTCGACACCGTAAAATTGCAATTCGTGCACTCCATTTTGATTAGAATTATTGAATGAACAATAAAAATCCAATTAAATTTGAATTAAATTTGACACATTGCTCAAAACACAATATGTTTTATTAGGTAAAAAATCAAATTTTCAAAATTCGTTTAAAAAGAAACCATGGATGACCCCGCGTTTTTTTCTGCATGAAAATTCTTCATAATTCGCGGTCCATCGAGGAAATTTTTTTTGAATTTTCTGAGAGTAGGCCGCTATACTAGACAATTACCATTATTTTTTATACTCTGTACCTTTCGATATTTATTTATTTATTTATAGTTTTGACAAAGTGCTGTCTAACATTGCGGGGAACGATTAAAATAAGACAATAAATTATTTTTTACATCTAACATAGAAGAGTGAGCAGAGAATAGATGTAGTACATATTATAGTTCAGACATAAGTTCCGGAAAGGTTCATAATGACCATAATTTGTAATTCATGGCTGTTAGATCGGAAAGAAGTTCCTGGTGAGACGGAAAGGAATAGCAAGATTTATTTGGCTAAGCAGAGCACTAGAGTCAATCTCACCTGATAGGAGTCTTTGAATGAAAAGTCCGGCGGTTCTTAAGTGAAGGAAGATCGATTAAGAGTAATCTGTGCTCGTAGGCGTAAATGGCTGTTTAAAAACTGTTTTTGGACCGATTCAAGTTGGTCCTGATATATTTGGTAATGAGGTGACCAAACACACGACCCATACTCAAGAATTGGTCTAACCAGGGAGACATATAAATGTTTAGTGATGTAAGGATCATTAAATTCCTTTGACCATCTTTTGATAAAGCCAAGAACACCCCTTGCTTTTGTTAGAGATGATAGATATAAAGCATAGTTTTGGGACAAAACGTATGCCCAAATCATCAACCTCGTTAATGCGCGTTTTCCAGAAGACTTAAGAATTGTGTGGGGTGGAAAACGGTTTATCAAGAAAACGCGTTTTTTGGTAGTTATGTGTATGCGGCTGTAAACGATGAAAACTCATACATTTACACTTATCCGTGTTCAGGGGAAAACCATTAACCAAACACCATGTTTGAAGAGCATTTATGTCACGCTGTAGTAGGAGAGGAGACACCGGATCATTATAAGTCGAACAGAGTTTTAGGTCATCCGCATACATCAACACATGCGAGTGATGCAAAATATGTGGGATGTCATTTATAAAAAGATTAAAAAGTACAGGTCCCAAGTGACTGCCCTGCGGAACCCTGAAGATACATTAATGGATTTGGAAAGTGCCGAATTGAAACGGAATCGTTGGACACGATCATTCAAATAAGCCTTAATCCAATTTAGAAGATTCGGAGGAAAACCCCAGCAAGGACAGTTTGTGCAAGAGGAGCTTGTGATTCACGGAGTCAAAAGCCTTGCTGAAGTCCTGTATAAATTACATCCGTTTGGTGTTTCTGAATAAAGCCCCTATTCACAACCGAGGTAAACTCTAGCAAATTTGTCGAAACTGATCGTTTTTTCATAAAGCCATGTTGTGCCTGGGTAATAACCGAAGGTACAAAGAGTATATTGAGTTTGTGCAAATGTAAGAAGTAGCATCTCCGACCTAAAATATATTCTTGATCAGCATGAACAGTCGAGTCGATATAGACAATGTCCGTCTGTCCGCCTGTCCGTATGAACGCTGAGATCTCAGAGATGGTAAGATATTGAGGTTTGAAGTGTACGGAACATATATTTCTTATACTTGCAGGCAGATCAAGTTTATTTTTGATTTTTGCCACGCCCCCTGCCTCCCCCGAAAAAAAACTTAAATCTTCCACAATTTTGGGGTAGGGTTGTTTGAACCTTCTAGACTTATATTCTACTCATCATTACTTATCGAGCCCCCCATACATCGTTTTCCGATCAGATGAACGATAGTAGAGTTGCCACCCCCCAATTTGAAAAAACACCTCAAAAATCCCGCAATTTAGGTTGTCGAACCTTCTAGACATATATTTTACTCATCATTACTTATCGAGCCCCAAACGTTTTCTCTCAGATGAACGATAGTAGAGTTGCCACCCCCACAATTTGAAAAACACCTATCTCCCGAATTTTGGAGTTAGGTTGTTCGAACCTTCTAGACATATATTCTACTCATCATTACTTATCGAGCCCCCATACAACGTTTTCCGATCAGATGAACGATAGTAGAGTTCGCCCCCAAAATTTGACCAAAAAACACCTCAAAAATCCCGCAATTTTGGAGTTAGGTTGTTCGAACCTTCTAGACATATATTCTACTCATTATTACTTATCGAGCCCCCATACATCGTTTTCCGATCAGATGAACGATAGTAGAGTTGCCACCCCGCAATTTGAAAAACACCTCAAATATCCCGCAATTTTGGAGTTAGGTTGTTCGAACCTTCTAGACATATATTCTACTCATTATTACTTATCGAGCCCCCATATACATCGTTTTCCGATCAGATGAACGATAGTAGAGTTGCCACCCCCGCAATTTGAAAAACACCTCAAATATCCCGCAATTTTGGAGTTAGGTTGTTCGAACCTTCTAGACATATATTCTACTCATCATTACTTATCGAGCCCCCATACATCGTTTTCCGATCAGATGAACGATAGTAGAGTTGCCACCCCCGCAATTTGAAAAACACCTCAAATATCCCGCAATTTTGGAGTTAGGGTTGTTCGAACCTTCTAGACATATATTCTACTCATCATTACTTATCGAGCCCCATACATCGTTTTCCGATCAGATGAACGATAGTAGAGTTGCCACCCCCACAATTTGAAAAACACCTCAAATCTCCCACAATTTTGGAGTTAGGTTGTTCGAACCTTCTAGACATATATTTTACTCATTATTACTTATCGAGCCCCCATACATCGTTTTTCGATCAGATGAACGATTGCAGAGTTGCCACCCCCACAATTTGACAAACACCTCAAATCTCCCACAATTTTAAAGAATCTATTTTATTTTTCAATTCTAGAAATGAGAATTTTGTATTTGAAATACTGTAAAATGTGTCTTTTTATTGTGTGGAAAATTAAATATTTCTGTTAAAATTTTTCACTAACTAATTTCATTATTTTAAATAAATACACATAAGCAAAAATTCTTCTTTTTCTTCTTCTTAATATCCATTTCCCGACATTGTTTACAATGGCCTTAAAAACCATCATTCGCTGCTCATTCGCCAAACAAAACAAAAAGAAACCGAGAAAAAAAAAACGGATGCAATAAAAATTATGCCAAGTCAAAATGCTGAGGCGAATTAATATTAATGGGCCTTGCTCAACAAACAGACGTTAAATTTGGAATTATGGTCAGTGGGTGGGGGGGCTGAGGATTTTTGCATAAGGGTCATCAAATCAGATATGATTAAAGGCAATTTCAGCGCCAGCTGGCTAGAAAACAATGTGATGTGACCCAAATTGGTTTTGCCAATATGACTCAGCCACATTTCCAGAGGATGCGCTGACGCGGGCATATGAGAGGCAATTGCAACAGCGGCAGCAGCAGCAGCAGCTCATAAACATTTTATAGTTTCAATGAATATAAAATCGAGTGTAAAGCACCGAGAACCAAAATTGCCAAATAGTATAAAAGCAAAAAATGAAATGAATGGCTATTAAAATTGGTTGAGAAATTGCAAAAAAACAGAGCTCGCACTTTGCATTTGTTTGTTTGGCTGCTTTCAAGTTTTATGCCTTTTCTTGGGAGCGTGTGTGTGTGTGTGTGTGTGTGTGTGCAGCATTGAAAATTGCGCGAGCAAATATAAACAAGTTTTTGATGTTTACACAGCTCAGAGACAGCGGCAAACGACGAGTTAGCCAGTAGCAAATTACGCATACGCCCCGTCGGCACATTAAATTCGTATGTATTCGTTTGTGAATAAGTTATACTTGAAAAAGGCGGTATTCCTAGAATTGAAATGGTTCAAAAATTATTCAAATCAAATTAATTTAATTTTTAAAAACCACTGAGACAAATCCTTTGAACAGGCGACCTTGTCTCACTGTATAACTAGCTAAAAACTCACAGATTCGATGCTTCTACAATGTGCTGATTGATTGAATATTTTTGGTTATTAAGCCGAATCCCTGCAGTTCGGCTACAAACCTGCAAAACATGGGTTCCTGGTACTCCTGAACTAGAGTTGGGCGGGTGTCGCTTTTTTCTTTCGTGTCACAAAAACGCACGACTCAATACGACGTGTTTGTGATACAATTTATCGTGTCAATTTTGAGTCCTTAAAACACGAACACGTCAGAACACGACTAACCCGACACAAGCTGACACTACTTGACTCAACAGTATGAAAAAATACTAAGGGCCGATTTCTCATCTCCTACATAGCACTATCTATCACAAATAACAGTGTAAAATTTAGTAATTTGTAACAGTAACACATATACTACGTTTATGCTATTAAAAAATCATGCTTTTTGCCCCTCAAAGTATGCAAACTTTATTTTCTTTAAGAATTATTTATCTGAGCGAGATCAATTATGGCAGCACCATACAAAATCCACATTGTGCATTCACTCAGATTGTCGGACCGTAAAAATATTTAGTGTAAAGGCAAAAAAATATATATTTTCTTTAATAATAAAACATAGCATACTTGGAAGAGCAAAAAGCATGATTTTTTATTTGTGCATAGACGTAATAATAGCAGCCATTTAGATGATGTAAAATCGTATTCTGTATACATATCTTCCTTTTTTCTTTGTCGTCTGATGGTCACACTTATTTAAAGTCGACTCGATTAAGAAAAATTAAAATCGATATTCAGGAGGCGTTTCATCGAAATTTTACAGCTGAAGCTCTATTTTATGCCTTTTTATTTTATCCTATTGATGGCTCCCTTGCCATATGGAATGAATTTAGAATCTCATACTTTTATTGTTGGTGAAATCTATTTTGAATGGTTTCCCCAAAATCTGGACCTTTATTTTCCAGGTTCCTGGTCAAAAATAAAAAAGGTTCGGTTCACAAAACTAAGTAATTTTTCAAAAGGAAAGAAATTCTTAATGAGAATATTTAAAACAAAATCTTGAAGAGTCTGATTATAAAGAAGGAACTAATGTCCAAGAGAGCATACTTTGAAAAATTAAGAAAAAAGTTAGAAAAGATCTAAATGCGAAGACATCCAAAATATAGCGCTAACTTAGTTCGCGTATAGATGAAGTTCTCCTGGAAGATTTAGTGCCTATAAAGAGGAATAATTCCCAGATATTTGGACTAAAATCAATCCCGATGGATACGGATTTTCCAATTCTGAAATTCTTGTCTCGATCCCGTCTTTGACTCGGGTATGTTTGTTTTTAACTCAAAATAGACTTTTTTCAACAACACACGGGATTGATTTTAGTTTGTTATTACGGAAAAAAATACCGAACTTTCAGTTACTTTTCGGTCCTTCACTATGACATTGCAATTCCGAACTTGTTTTAATCTCTATGCAAGATTATTTGATTTCAGAAATAAGACTTTTCGAATTTATACAAAAATTGTTCAAGTTAACCTTGTTTCGAACCAATACCAGGGGTTTAGACGATCCAGGAACCGGTCCGCGAACCGAACCCAAAGATTCCTCACGGGTTCGAACCTTCGAACCGAACCTTCTCCAAAATTTTTAAGGTTTGCTGCCTTGGTTTTAAACTTCAAGCTAAGCCTCAAATTTTCTTTTTTTTCTTTCGAATAAAGACTTATTTTTACCAATTTCAATTCTACTTCTAAGCCTTTTTCGGTCATTTTCCATTTGTTTCCAAATTGTTTCGCTAGAAATAAAACATTTTTAAGCATTCATTAGCTGAATTAAGTTTTGGTGACCCCGACGTCTAACAGCGAATTTTGCATATTTGTAGATAAATTTAATCCTTGTAGGCCAGGGTAAAAACGTTTTTAAAGAACCTTTTTGTGTTTCGAGCAGACCATTTTGTGGCCAAATCTGCTGTCTACGTTAAAAAATTCGAGGATTTCTCAAAATTCCTGATAAACTACACCTTAACTATTTTGGGTTTTTAGTAGTTTCCATGGGCTTTTCACTAAACCCCTGGCACTCTGAATAGGCCATAAAATTGTATTTTCAGGATTTAAACCTTTTAAAAACAGGATCTCAAAGTGAAGTATATGCTCTGGACCCACCATCCTACATATAAATATATTTACACTCATAATAAATCAGTTTAATATATTTAATCAACTGAAGTGGCAGCGATTTTGCTTAACAGTTGCGAACCATTTTATTTTGCCAGGTGGCTAATACATGAGCCTTTTGTCGAGATAAAGGCCAAGATAACAATATATGAATTCACTTCTTTTATGAAGAGGTTAATGATTTAAAATGAAGGACAGGTGTGTCTGCTTGCACATTTATATGATCATTTGCTTACTAGTTTATTTGTATTATTCTTTAGTTTAGTGTAATTTTTCCTTTAAGCCATTCATTTTTATATAAATTCCCATTAGTGCTGACACTAGTCTTTCCTCGCTTCTTACGAAAAATAATTTCAAATTTTGGTCTAGCCTCCCCATGTAAGTCCTTAATTAACCGGCGATTAATTATTTGCCAATTTACCCTCATCAACTTCTGGCCCGAGTTCTAATTAGAAGAGTAGCGCCGCATGTGTCATGACGCCTCCACCAGCTTAACATGGTCTCCCGCTGTGCATAAGTGTTCATATCATTGCGCCCCATTTGATTCAGTGTGTATTTAGTGTGTGTGTGTGTGTGTGTGTCTTGAGTTTTCCATAAAACAAAAATCTACTTAATTCCAGGAACTCTGACTAACCCTACACACATGTGTTCCCGTGTTATAAAACTCTTCATTAAATGTGAAATAATGAACTGTAACTAAATGAGGTCTTAAAAACGAACACCAAAATATTTATAATAAGCATTCAACGCGCCTTAAAACATTTTCCTGTTTTTTTTTTTTTTTTCCTTTTTTCGGTTTTTACCTGCCGCCTGGTGCGTGTGTCGTAAACATTTTGATTGGCCATTTTGAGCATGAACAGCAATGAAAGGATATGCCACGACAATGTTTTATGAAACGAGGGCAGGCTGATAAGTTTAGAGACTTTAGTAAGTTGACTTTAAATGCAACACGGTTAAATTTTGTTTGATTTTAGAATTATTTAACTGAAATAAGGTTTCAAACTTCTTAGGTATCCTATCAAATTTGGTTTGATTTGCAACTCTTTTTTATATAGCTACTATAAACCACTTCAAGCAGTTCTTAATAATCAAACTTGTCTGCAAAAATGCTGATTTTTCGTTTGCGGGCAAAATCGGGCAAAACCCAATTAAACTATCGTATAGAAGATACTTGAATTAACAATATTGCATTAACAGTAACGGCAATCCACGAGAATCTAGCAAAATTTTACTATACGAAACAGAATTACTTTAAGATTAAACAACACACAACTGAAACACATAAGGATAAAACAAAATCGGGCAAAATCGGGCAAAAACCAATCAGACTATCGTATAGAGGACACTTTAATAAACTATATTTCATCAACAATTACGATAATCCAACAGTTACACCAAGCATAAAACAAATTTTGTTTTTATTTTTGATTCTCTTTTTATCTATAATCGCCAATTGTTACTCTTTGCACATTATCAAAGCGTAAACTGAAAAAGTTGGTTGCGGCTATAGGTTTGCACCGAAGTTTATAACCTAACTCAATGATTCTTAAAGCATACACTTAGAAAAAAATTTTTTTTCGTAAAAAAACAAAATCGGGCAAAATCGGGCAAAACACAATTAGACTATCGTATAGAGGACACTTTAATGAACAATATTGCACCAAGAATTACGACAATCCAACAGTTACACCAAGCATAAAACAAATTTTGTTTTTATTTTTGATTCTCTTTTTATCTATAATCGCCAATTGTTACTCTTTGCACATTATCAAAGCGTAAACTGAAAAAGTTGGTTGCGGCTATAGGTTTGCACCGAAGTTTATAACCTAACTCAATGATTCTTAAAGCATACACTTAGAAAAAAAAATTTTTTTTCGTAAAAAAAATTTGTCCCAAAATTTTTAAAAAATTTCTATAATCAGAAAAATGGTGATTCGAGTTATCAAACTGCCCTTGTAGAAGGAGGCCATTTTTTTCGCTGTTTGTTGTCATGGTCATTCAATTATCTGGATATTGCGCATACGCCGCGTGTATTCCGGGCAAGCAATTTAGTAATTTCAACTGAGTGAGGGAAAAACTAATTACAGAATGTTTATAAATAAATACGCTTTTATGTCAGCCTTCACATTGCATTTGGTATTGATTGAAACTTACCCAGTTGTAAGTGCGGCAAGTGAATCCTGTTTTATTACAAATATTTTTTAATTAAATTCAAAATTTCTGTGATTGCTTTATTTATTTATTTTTGTTTTGGGGAAAACTTTAGAACACATGTTGAAAGAAGTTGTGAAAGAGAAGAGGAGGGATTTTTGCTCTAATTTACATTTTATGCATATTTTAATTGTTCGCATCTGGGGGGACAGATTTTTCAACTTTCTTCGTTCTGCTCTGTGTGTGGTCAATGCACTTGGCATAATTTCTATAAGCTTTATTCTTGCTCCTGGCCATTCATTGTTGTCGCTTTCGTTTAATTGAAAATTAAAAAAAGTTGCTCCTCTTTGTCCTTATTAAACTTCCATTAGACAAGTTTTTCAATTAAAAAACAAAGAATCAGTTCGCTGCAATTTTAAGGGTTCTCTCGGCTTTTGTGTCTATGAGCAAACTTTTATTTGAGTGATTTGAAAGGAACTAATTGGTATTTTAAGCTCTAAAGCCTGCTGCACTTTTTGTTGACATTCTCATATCAATCTCCCTCACACAAAAGCCTCTCGACAGTTGCGACATTGATGAATGCCCCGACTTGCAGTTCCATTTTAACAGATAAAAAAAAAATTGAAAAAAAATTATGCATATTTATAAGATAAAACACCTGCTAGTCGGAAATCAGTAACATAAACAGAGCACCCTCTTTCCCCCTCCCCTCCCTTTCCCTCACTCTCTCTTTTTTTTTTTTTGTACTTCACTTCACTCTGTTTTGGCTGGGCCAAATGTTAGCTCACTTATTCGCGCCCGTTTTTTTTTTCAATTATTTGAATTTTTCCCGTTTTTCCGGCGCTACCCGTGAACGAACCAAACGCTTTGAACTACGACGAGGAACTGAACACACGGCCAGAGCTCGGCAAAAGCTTTTTGCAACAGAATGAGAATTGAAACAGACTGACATAGAGAGAGAGAGAAAGAGAGAGCCTGGGCTTTCATGCCAGGATTTCCTTGTGTGTGTTGCTTTAGGGACACTTGTGGCTGCATGTTGCCAAACATTTTCCCCACCCACCAATGTTGCCGCTGCCATTCAAACTGTTGCACTTGGGAATTTCTTAATATAAATTACATTTAATTTTGTTGCTGTTTTGTTTCATGAACTGCTGCCAACACTTTGAGGCAATTAATGTCGAAAACGCCACAACCACAAAATATGTACTCGTATTTGTTGTGTGGCTGTGTGTAAACACTTTAGTTTGGCCATCTGTTTCTCTTTTTTTTTTTTTTTTTGTCTAACTGATAAGATAAACACAGACAAACTAAAATGGGCGATCAAGTGAAAATGTTGCCACCAAATTGAGCCTGAAGTTAAATCTTTGGGCAAACTAATGATAAGAATGTCGATCAGGCTAAACTTTGACTGTGTGGCAAAGGTATCATACATTTTGATGGGGTAGTTAGATGCAAGTACTCACATTAATCGACAAATAAGATAGCAAAATCAGAGTGCAAGGCTTACTCAACTTGTTTCCAAAGTTATGACAGGTATCCTATATAATTTCTCTATATAAAATTCCAAAACTATTTCAAAGTTGTCTGCTATTGCTTTAACATTTGAATAGGTAATTACTTCTCTATTGCAACATTTTTGTAGTTCTAAGATCTGTGTCAAAGATCTACTACATCTAACCTTCTAGAGTTTATACTGATTTTAGGTAGTGAGGCTTTTGATTCTGTAAACAACTCCTTAATCAATTTGCTCCACTAAAATGGCAATATCTGCGAAACTACTTCGAATTTTTGAAAACGGTTTGAAGGGGATGAAAATGGAATGTCCAAGCTATAATAATAATGCAAAACTAAAAAATCAAAAAAATTAAAATTTTTTCAAAGGCATAAGACCCCTAAAAGGGTTCATTGAGTGCTTCCTCCAGCAAGAACTTTGCTCCACTAAAATGGCTATATCTGCGAAACTACTTCGAATTTTTGAAAACGGTTTGAAGGGGATGAAAATGGAATGTCCAAGCTATAATAATAATGCAAAACTAAAAAATCAAAAAATTAAAATTTTTTCAAAGGCATAAGACCCCTAAAAGGGTTTATTGAGTTCTTCCTCCCCAGCAAGAACTTTGCTCCACTAAAATGGCAATATCTGCGAAACTACTTCGAATTTTTTGAAAATGGTTTGAAGGGGATGAAAATGGAATGTCCAAGCTATAATAATAATGCAAAACTAAAAAATCAAAAAATTAAAATTTTTTCAAAGGCATAAGACCCCTAAAAGGGTTTATTGAGTGCTTCCTCCCCAGCAAGAACTTTGCTCCACTAAAATGGCTATATCTGCTAAACTACTTCGAATTTTTGAAAACGGTTTGAAGGGGATGAAAATGGAATGTCCAAGCTATAATAATAATGCAAAACTAAAAATCAAAAAAATAAAATTTTTTCAAAGGCATAAGACCCCTAAAAGGGTTTATTGAGTGCTTCCTCCCAGCAAGAACTTTGCTCCACTAAAATGGCATATCTGCTAAACTACTTCGAATTTTTGAAAACGGTTTGAAGGGGATGAAAATGGAATGTCCAAGCTATAATAATAATGCAAAACTAAAAAAATCAAAAAATTAAAATTTTTTCAAAGGCATAAGACCCCTAAAAAGGGTTTATTGGTGCTTCCTCCCCAGCAAGAACTTTGCTCCACTAAAATGGCAATATCTGCTAAACTACTTCGAATTTTTGAAAACGGTTTGAAGGGGATGAAAATGGAATGTCCAAGCATAATAATAATGCAAAACTAAAAAATCAAAAAATTAAAATTTTTTCAAAGGCATAAGACCCTAAAAAAGGTTATTGAGTGCTTCCTCTCAGCAAGAACTTTGCTCCACTAAAATGGCAATATCTGCTAAACTACTTCGAATTTTTGAAAATGGTTTGAAGGGGATGAAAATGGAATGTCCAAGCTATAATAATAATGCAAAACTAAAAAATCAAAAAATTAAAATTTTTTCAAAGGCATAAGACCCCTAAAAGGGTTTATTGAGTGCTTCCTCCTCCTCTCCAGCAAGAACTTTGCTCCACTAAAATGGCTATATCTGCTAAACTACTTCGAATTTTTGAAAACGGTTTGAAGGGGATGAAAATGGAATGTCCAAGCTATAATAATAATGCAAAACTAAAAAATCAAAAAATTAAAATTTTTTCAAAGGCATAAGACCCCTAAAAGGGTTTATTGAGTGCTTCCTCCTCCTCTCCAGCAAGAACTTTGCTCCACTAAAATGGCTATATCTGCTAAACTACTTCGAATTTTTGAAAACGGTTTGAAGGGGATGAAAATGGAATGTCCAAGCTATAATAATAATGCAAAACTAAAAAATCAAAAAATTAAAATTTTTTCAAAGGCATAAGACCCCTAAAAGGGTTTATTGAGTGCTTCCTCCAGCAAGAACTTTGCTCCACTAAAATGGCTATATCTGCTAAACTACTTCGAATTTTTTAAAACGGTTTGAAGGGGATGAAAATGGAATGTCCAAGCTATAATAATAATGCAAAACTAAAAAATCAAAAAATTAAAATTTTTTCAAAGGCATAAGACCCCTAAAAGGGTTTATTGAGTGCTTCCTCCTCCTCTCCAGCAAGAACTTTGCTCCACTAAAATGGCTATATCTGCTAAACTACTTCGAATTTTTGAAAATGGTTTGAAGGGGATGAAAATGGAATGTCCAAGCTATAATAATAATGCAAAACTAAAAAATCAAAAAATTAAAATTTTTTCAAAGGCATAAGACCCCTAAAAAGGGTTTATTGAGTGCTTCCTTCAGCAAGAACTTTGCTCCACTAAAATGGCTATATCTGCTAAACTACTTCGAATTTTTGAAAACGGTTTGAAGGGGATGAAAATGGAATGTCCAAGCTATAATAATAATGCAAAACTAAAAAATCAAAAAATTAAAATTTTTTTCAAAGGCATAAGACCCCTTAGAAGGGTTTATTGAGTGATTCCAGCAAGATTTTCTCCACTAAAATGGCTATATCTGCTAAACTACTTGAGATTTTTGAAAAACATTTGAAGGGGATGAAAATGGAATGTCCAAGCTATAATAATAATGCAAAACTAAAAAATCAAAAAATTAAAATTTTCAAAGGCATAAGACCCTAAAAGGGTTTATTGATATTTTTTTCAATATCTTGAAATTGAAAATACAAAACGTTTCAAATTCTGCTCCAAGAATGTAGATTCAGCACTCACGTTGGTTGAGTTAATTGAAACTTTCTAAACTTGAGTAAGGAAATTAAAAGACTAAGATAAAGTTATGCCGAAGAGGTCAAGAGTGGTCAAACGTCGTCCCGGGCAGGAGAAAACCCCGAAATCAAACAAAAAGCTTTCCCCTAGCTGGCGGCAAATGTTTCAATTCCATTTCGTTTCGCTTGAGGCGCGCATTTGAAATGCAAGTCTTTTTGGATAATTCGATGTGCATTTAATTAAGAGTGAAATACTTATGGGCTACATTATTTACATGGAGTAACAAATGAATGAAAATTAATCACATGTAAAGTCGGGAATGTTGTCCTTGACAAATGTGAGCCCCAAACCAAAGTAAAACAGACACAACAACCCTTTCAGGAAGCAAACATTTCTACACACACACACAGCTGACATAGAGAGACATTGTCCTGACATTTTTACAAGGATTTAATGCTGTTTAGTGCCACTGGCGCCAAATTAGGCTCCAAGATTTATGGGCACAGACACTCCATTAAAGTGTGTGGCCCAAACTTAAATCACTCAGCCTACAACCGTTTACAGTTTACAGTTCACATTTACATAAAACGCCTTCATTATCGAGACACCAAATAACAGCAGGCGATGTTAACGAACTTTAGCTGGAAGCTGGGCAAAGCAGGTGTCCGTCCTGCTGCAGCAAATTAAACTCTATCATTGCCAACGGGTTGTCTGTACGCATTAGCATACCCTTTTGGCCCCCACTGCCTGAACTGGGGGGGGAGGGAAATCAATTTCAATAGTTAATAAGCCGCCCGACCGCCCATTGTGCTTTTGTTTTTTGTGATGGAAGGCGGATGCTCCATTTTGTGTAATTGAATAGATGCGTGTGTGTGTGTGTGTGTGTGTGTGTCGCTGTCCCCTGTGGCGCTTGGCTAATGCAGTTGCCACTGGCTGTTGTTGCATAAATTAATTAATTTATCAAGTGCAGAGTCCTGCCACTGCTCCTGCTCCTGCTGCTGTCGCTGCCGCTTAATGCTGTCCTTAATTAGCATTTCTATTTTGGCCCAATTATTGCAAACATATTTAACCCATTAATTTTCTGACCACACACTCAGAAAAATCAAAATCAGGCCAGGAACGAAAGTTATTCCATTTTGCAATTAAAACTTTGAGGAGTTTCTAAAATCGAAGAATTCAACGCAAATCTAATCCGTACCCTTCATATTGCTATACTCTAAAGCTATAGCCTAAAAATACAGACCCATCATAGGCTTACCATTATTTCTAACAGGGCTGCAAACCCGAATCAGGCTTACAATTATTTCTTACAGGTCCGGTTCACGGGTTCGAACCAAAATTTACCAATGGTTAATGTTCAGAAATTTAAGGTTCAAGGTTTTTGTGATAAGGTTTTGGTTCGAACCTTCGTTCGACCGAAGTTTTTCTAAATTTGAAAATTAAATTGTAAAAAAATATAAAAATATTTTCTAAATTTTTATTTACTCGATTATTTCTTCGAGAAATTTTAAATTGTAAAAAATATAAAAAATATTTTCTAAATTTTTGTTTACTCGATTATTCGATTATTTCTTCGAGAAATTTTAAATTGTAAAAAATATAAAAATATTTTCTAAATTTTTGTTTACTCGTCGTTATTTCTTCGAGAAATTTTAAATTGTAAAAAATATAAAAATTTTCTAAATTTTTGTTTACTCGATTATTCGATTATTTCTTTGAGAAATTTTTTTATCTATACTACGTCTTTTTATTTTAAAATGCCCGCCTTACCAAGACTAGGAACTTTTTTTAACCGATCTGAAAGTGTTGGTTCGGAACAGGTTCAGGTTCAGCTATTATTTTCAAAAGAGGTTCGGTTCAAGGTTCGGTTCACAGTAAAATAAAAGTCGGGATTCTGGGTTCGAACCGGTTCGGTTTAAAAACCGGTTTGCAGCCTTGATTTTTAACACCAATCACTCAGAAAACGGTAGATCGAATAATTTGAATACGACGGCTCTTGAAAAAATAACATTCGTTCTTGGATTGTTTAGAATTTTGTACTTAAAATCGGGCCAAAATTTTTCTTAATTTGGTATTTATTCTGTAAACCGGTTCGAAAGCAGTTAAAACCGGTTCAAAAGTGGTTCAGGGCTATATTTTAAGAAATTATTGAAGCTATGAACTTGAGATTTGGAGAGTAGGAAAGTTAAACCGAGTTCGATATTCCAACCCGCAGAACCGGTTCAAAAGTGGTTCAGAGTCTTATCTCAGAATTTATTTAAAGCTGCACTCATAAAAAAAAATGAAGTCTAAATGTTCCTAAAACCGTGTTTTCCGTTCTCAATAGTAGGGTAAGTCCGTTTTTTTCTTATACTGAGAACTGTGGGCTTAGGGTAAGAACGCGTTTATTGAGACGAAACAAATTTTATTGCTTTTTTTTATCCCTGGGATTCACGTTTTTATATACTATAACCGGAGTCTTCGACAGTTCCACCACCGTACCGTATAAATATGTCGTGCCTAAAAATTCGTCGTGTTAAATAAATTCGGTCCTTTTTTAAGAATCATTTTAAGAACGAATTTTCATCCTTCGTTCGTCGATTTGAGAACCTGGGCCTGGGAGAACGGATTGGGTATAAAAGTATGAAATTTGTGCTGCCTTTTAGAACACCATTTTTTTCTGAGTGTATGAACTCAAAATTTTGGATGTAGGTTAGTTATATAGAGACAGACATTCCACTGGTTCAAGAATGTTTACAAACTCGCCGAACAGGTTAAAAATAGTTCAGAGTGCGTGGTTTATCTTTCGAATCATTTTAAATAGTATCAATAAAATAGTTTTAAAAATCCGGTTCCGTACCAGGTTAATTATATTCATCATTTGCTATAAACGTAAAATCAGCTATGTAGATATTTAACCGTTTTAATAGTAGCTTAGACCCATATCTGAGGAATGACTTAAGCTATAACCTTGATTTCTACGGTTATATGAAGTAAGACAACTTCTGGGGTGTAAAACGCGTGCCATTACAATTTGTGAAAAGTGATACCCAACCAGTTTTTGGGCTCCCCGAACCAGACCATAAACCGAACCTCTTACATTCCCCTTTTCAGTTCACAACTAAAAACGAAAGGCAAAGTAACTTCACCCGAAAACTTTACTCCAACTGATTTAACTGGAAAATATATATAGGATATAGATAAAAAATTTGATAACCATAAAACCACTTTTCTTAGTAAAACACATTTTTCGACCGGTCGTTCGGCAGCAACTTCAACAGTCTCCGCTTTTTTAATTCTTTTCCAGAAGCGTATAATCTAACATATACCAAAAAATGGAGGCGCTACGATAGACAACAAAAGTTTTTCTCACTGAAGTAGTTTTTTTTACCGATTATATGGCAGCTATATGCTACAGTCATCGATTTTGATAAATTTTTTCGAATTATGTGAAAGCATATAAAACTAACAAATACCACGATTGATGATGCTACAAAAAGAAGTTCTTCTCACTAGAACTACTTTTTGTTCGACCTCTCATGTGACCGCTATATGCTATAGTCCTCCGATTTTAATAAAATCTTCCAGAATTGTGTGAACGAATAAAACTAATATATACCAAGATTGGGGTCGCTATGTGGAAAAAAAAAAAGTTTTTCCCACTAGAACTTGTTTTTGACCGACCCTTTATATGGCAGCTATATGCTATATTCATCAAATTTTGATAAATTTTCCACAAATATGTAAAATCTCCTCTAAAACTAATATATACCAAGATTGGTGACGCTTCGATGGAAAAAAAAAGTTTTCCCACTAGAACTGGTTTTTGAGCAACCGTTTATATGGCAGCTATATGCATATTCATCCGATTTTGATAAATTTTCCACAAATATGTAAAATCACTAAAACTAATATATACCAAGATTGGTGACGCTACAACGGAAAATAAAAAGTTTTTCTCACTAAGACTTATTTTTTCGACCGATCGTTTCCTAGCAGCTTAAGATATAGTCATCCGATCCGGCCGGTTCCGACATATTAGTTGCGTGCAGTAAAAAGAAGACTCTGTTGCAAAATTTCAGCTCGATAGCTTTAAAAACTGAGGACTAGTTCGCGTAAACAGACAGACAGACGGACAGACGGACAGACGGACAGACGGACGGACGGACAGACGGAATTGAACTCGGCTCGTCGTCTGATCAAGAATATATATAGTTTATGGGGTCGGAATGATTATTTCTATGCGTTACAAACTTCTGGGCAAAATTAATATACACTTTTCAAGTGTATAAAATGTTTAATCTCTTTGAAGATTATTTGATTTTCAGGTAGAATCCGTACTAGAAATGAGAATTTTTCGGATTTATACAAAAATTGTTCAAGTGAACCTAGGTCCGAACCTTGCTTATAACTTCATCAAAATTTTACATTTTTATACTCAGTGACCCAAAAAACCTTCCGAAAAGATATCTAATTGATATGGGAAAACATTTCAATCAAATTTGTCGACCCGCTGGTGATACTTGTTAAAATTAGTGGTTCGATTGAAACCCGATTTGCAACCTTGATTTAAATGAATAAACCTTGATCATATTATTTCATATAAACGTTAAAAACAACCAAGTTTTGTTTTCTTCTCCCTCATTCATTTGACTGATTTAGTTTAAAACCGTACTTATTAATAACATAATTCTTGCTCTAAGAAAAAGAAGGTTGAAGGCTATTTTAGCTAATAAATGGGTTCCTAAGATTTTAAAATACCCCGAATCCCGGTCACACCCAAAAAATTCAATATTAATTTTATAAGCGTTGTCTCAAGTAGAACTAAACCATATCTTATTTTTGTATCAATATAATTCAAGAAAGTATCAATTAATATTAAGTTTAACTTGAACGTATGCCTTTGAAATTCTTATAAATTAGAAACTCAAATTTTCGATAATCGAGTACTAGCTCGAAAAATGAAGGGTATGGAGGCCAAAGCTAATTGCATAAAGCTGGCGCAAAGTTTTCAGCGATTGATGATATAAGGGTACTTGAGTGCAGCGACAAATGCGTAGCGGCAAGAAGGAGCCCTACAAGAGAGATACGGGAAACTTGAAACAGTCTTTTATAACTCTTCACCACATTTGACCTTGCCGCTGTTGCGATGAGCCGTTCAAACACCGGCTAAAATATCGCAAAATTTCAAAAAATAAAAATGGTTCATATTTTTTATTTATTATTCGCAAATTGTTAAAGTAGTTTCAAATATACAAAAAGTTTCAGATACTTTACATATAAATATATCGAACTTAAAATGAGAATTTTAAACTTGTTTCAATTACAAAATACTTGTTTTTTTTTGTTTTCCAAAGTGTATTTCCCCCTATTAATTACTCTTACCACACACATAAGATAACACAGGGTGGGTTGCACACGTGCCGGTTCCAGCTTGCTCTGTTACACCCAGTTAGCTTCCTTAACTCTCCTCTTAAAGGATTTATGGCTAAGTCACCCAAGTTTAGGTCCAGTTTTTATGCATTTAACGACCCATAAATCTTTACATTTCAGCACATAAATTGCGTAAAATTAACGCAATAAAATAACCCAAAATCGCCTTCAAAAAGATAACAACCAGCTAAAAAACCCATGCAACAACTCAAACTAAACAAAAATAGAAATTCAATTTACCAGCTGTGACACGCTGACGGTTGGTTTTTGAGCTTTTCAATTTTCAAATATTAGATAAACTTATTTTGTGGCCAAATGAGGTTTAAATTTAATCTGGTCCCAGCTGCCCTTCGCTGTCCAAATGTGGCGTACAGTTGAAAATTAATCCGCTTGCCACACAGTGCCAACTGCGGAGGACCAGAGAGAGGGTCCTGTGAAAAATTTATTTTTCGGATGGCCGCAACATTTTGGGTTAAATTTCAAGTGAATAACTGCGAGTTGCAAACTTCAAATTGTAATTCATCCGTCTGCGGTTAGTTGGTAGATATATTTTTTGGCTAATGAGTTCACTGAATAAACCAAATGCAGAGAGTGAGTGGGAATGCTAAAGATGAAAATTTTCAATTTTTTAAATGCCAAAACAACATTTGACCATCTGATGACAAGGCACTCGCCCCCCCTCGCCCCCTTTGGCTTGTCACTTGTATGTCCATTTTGATGATGCATTGAATGGCAAACGGCTTTTCGGGGGCACCTGTTTGGCTTAGGGCGCTAATCCATCAACAGCAACAAGCTAGGGAGAACAAAAGAAAAAATCCAATAAAATTCCCAACGCCCTTGCTTAGAACAACAAAAAACAACAGGAACCACGACTTCCATAAAAATACATACTCGAAAAGCCCTAAAAATCCATTCATTCATTCAGGTGGGCGCCATAAAAGCAACCACGCCCAGTCGCGCACACACACACACACATCCAATATAATATACATACATACATATGTATGTATGGTAATGGACGTTACACGGCTCTCGCCTTGGCCATATTTCATCCCATATGTGCAGTGCAATCGCAGATATTTCATCTCTTTTAGCAAACGACAATTTTTATTTATGCTTGTTTTTACAGTTCAATAAAGTTCAATAAAATGACAGAAACAAACAGGCAGTAAGAACTTCAAAGTGGATTTTATAAACGAGCGAGGGGGGAGGGGGGGGGGGGCAGATCAAGTAAATTAAAGCTCCAGCCTCGAAGACATTTTACAACTGTTGAAATGCAAAAAAAAAAAAAAAAAAAAAAAACAAAGAGGAGGCTCCAAATGAAACTGACAGTGTCGGAAGGTCAAGAGTGCCTGTGTGTGTGTGTGTGTGTGTGGTGAGTGGCATTGATGGACGAAGCCTTGAAAGCGAGAGACAGTTTAAGAATGGGTATGGTAACATATGTTCCTAGGCCGGCAAAAGTGTATCCCAATCGAGTTAGTTGCCTTATCATAAATAATACACAAAATTAAGAATCCCTGATATTTAAAAGCTTATCTTAGGGTTATTATCTGAAGTAAGTGGGGAGTTCCTAAAGGGAAGTTTATAAAATAAAATGATTAAGTGGCGTTTCCTTACTAGAGCCCAAAGCTGTAAATGATATAACCATTACCATTACAATTACAATTCTTTTGGGTAATTAAATACTTAATTACTATACATTGTGACTGTTCCCTGTGACCTTCACAGTTTAAACTAGCAAAAAAAAAACACTGATCCAATGAGTAAGTGGCGTTTCCTTACTTGAGCCCAAAGCTGTAAATGATATAACCATTACCATTACAATTACCATTCTTTTGGGTAATTAAATACTTAATTACTATACATTGTGACTGTTCCCTGTGCCCTTTATAGTTTAAACTACCAAAAAAAAAACACTGATCCAATGAGTAAGTGACGTTTCCTTACTTGAGCCCAAAGCTGTAAATGATATAACCAGTACCATTACAATTACCATTCTTTTGGGTAATTAAATACTTAATTACTATACATTGTGACTGTTCCCTGTGACCTTTATAGTTTAAACTAGCAAGTTTTAGCCGGCTCTAGGTCTAACTGTAGAAACAGTACATACACAATACACAAAGGAGACTTTGGATAACCATAATTACTATTACAATTTCGATTATTTCGTAATTACATATTAAATAACCTTGTAAAGGTTTGTACAAATTTTTTTCACAATTTTGAATGTAATTAAAACTTGCTACCGAAATTACTAAACATTTTTTTCATTACCAAAAAAGTAAAATTTTGAACACAATTATTGAAAAAATTTTAATTAAATTTTTAATTACAAAAAATGTGTAATTGTAATTGTAAATTAAATTTTTAACTACCCAAAAAATCGAAATTGTAATCTTAATTAAATTCTTAATTACCCAAAAAATCCTAATTGTAATGGTAATTAAATATTTAATTACCCAAAAAAATCGTAATTGTAATGGTAACTAAATTTTTAACTACACAAAAAAATCGTAATAATAATGGAAATTTAATTTTTAACTACCCAAAAAATCATAATTTTAAAAAAATAATATAATTTTTTTTACCCAAAAAATCTTAATTTAAAGTTATTTATGGTAAGTATTTAATATTAATTAAATGTTAATTAACAAAAATCGTAATTGTAATGGTAATTAAATTTTTAACTACCCAAAAAGTCGTAATATGTAATGGTAATTAAATGTTTATTAACCCAAAAAACGTAATTGTAATAGTAATTAAATATTTTAATTACCCAAATATCGTAATTGTAATGGTAATTAAATGTTCATTAAATTCCCCAAAAATCGTAATTGTAATGGTAATTACATTTTTAACTACCCAAAAATCGAAGTTGTAATCGTAATTAAATTTTTAATTACCCAGAAACTAATTGTAATGCTAATTAAATATTTAATAACCCAAAAAAAAAAAATAAAAACAACACAAAAATCGTAATTGTAATGGGAAATTAAATTTTTAACTACCCAAAAAATCAAATTTTAATAGTAATTTAATTTTTAATTACCAAAAAATCTTAATATAAGTAATTTAATATTTTAGTAACCAAAATTTAATAAATGTAATGGTAATTAAATTTTTAACTACCCAAAAAGTCGTAAATGTAATGGTAATTAAATGTTTATTTACCCAAAAAACCGTAACGTAATGTAATGGAATTAAATTTTTAATACCCAAAAATCATAATTTTAATAGTAATTTAATTTTTAATTACCCAAAAAATCTTAATTGTAATGGTAATTTAATGTTTTAGTAACCAAAAAATCGTAATTGTAATGGTAATTACATTTTTAACTACCCAAAAAGTCGTAAATGTAATGGTAATTAAATGTTTATTTACCCAAAAAACCGTAATTGTAATAGTAATTAAATTTTTAATTACCCAAATATCGTAATTGTAATGGTAATTAAATGTTTAATTCCCTTAAAAATCGTATTTGTAATGGTAATTAAATTTTTAACTACCCAAAAAGTCGTAAATGTGATGGTAATTAAATGTTTATTTACCCAAAAAACCGTAATTGTAATAGTAATTAAATTTTTAATTACCCAAATATCTATTGTAATGGTAATTAAATGTTCAATTACCCAAAAAATTGTAATGGAAATTAAATGTTTTAATTCCCCAAAAAATGGTAATGTAAAAATTTTTAACTAACCAAAAAATCATAATTTTAAAAGTAATTTAATTTTTAATTACCCAAAAAATCTTAATTATAATGGTAATTTAATATTTTAGTAACCAAAAATATTGTAATTATAATGGTAATTAAATTTTTTAACAACCCAAAAAGTCGTAAATGTAATGGTAATTAAATGTTTATTTACCCAAAAAAACGTAATTGTAATAGTCATTAAATTTTTAATTACCCAAATATCGTAATTGTAATGGTAATTAAATGTTTAATTCCCTAAAAAATCGTATTTGTAATGGTAATTAAATTTTTAACTACCCAAAAAAGTCGTACTTGTAATGGTAATTAAATATTTAATTACCCAAAAATCGTAATTGTATAATCTTCAATTACCAAAAAAAATCGTAATTGTAAGGGTTATTATATGTTTAATTACATAAAAAATCGTAATTGTAATGGTAATTCAATTTTTCAATACCCAAAAAAATCGTAATTATAATTAATGGTAATTTTCAATTTACTGCCCTGCTTGAGCCGACTATTCATCAGCCTATACCCTATATACATATATAATGTATAGAATGAATGATGCTACATAACCCAAAATATACCACATTAATATAAAGTAATCAGCATTATTTATCAACTATCAGATGATCAGTAGTCAAGCTTAAGTTAATTACACTCACGCAGTTTACAAACAGTTGCAGGCCGCAGCGGCGATAGGCAGCACTTCACACCGTTCGTGTGGGGCCACATTGAATGGTTATACAAACTGAGGCAGGTTTAGAGCATTTTAATGTAAATGCTAATTAATTATTTAATTAATTTTCACATCTTGGCATTAAACCTCTTCATGCTGATTTGCCTTTTGTATACGCACTTTAAATCAGCTAAAAATTTTAAATCACATCAAATATGCGCATCTTTTTTCGTCAGCCCCTAAAGGCAGCCCTTTTTTTTTATTCATCGTATTGTCTTCGTCAGGTGCAAAAATTAAATTTTTAAGCGGATTTTGGTATTAGTTAATGGCTTAGGCCAGAAGGCTTTTACCAGACGCACAGACCCTACTCCCTACTCTGCTCGCAAGGAGCATTTTATATATATATAAAGTAAATATATAATTGGATTTCGTGCGACAAGAGCGAGAGTGATAGAGTGAGAGAGAGAGAGATACGCGTATTCATTTGGAATGCAGCAGCAGGCCACCAAAAAGTCGATAATGGTGTCGGGAGTGAGTGCTCAAAGTGCTGTTCATGTCGAAGGTCCTTAAATATTTGGTCACGGGGCACAAGGGCGGAGGACAACGACAGTTTGGCCAGGTATGCCCAGGTTCCTCTGTACGCACAAGACAAATTTGTAAAAGCAATTTACAGTTATTAAAGCTTTTAGTGGGATCAAAAGCAGGCACAGGCACTCGCCCTTGTCTCCCAGGGCATTAAATTTAATTTCTTAAAAGAGAGAGAGAAAACTATGTCTGGAAAACATTAACTAATTGATTGCCACTTGACGAGTGACATTTATCTTCATAATTTAGCTTTCTTAATTGAAATCACAATGGAAATGCTGTGGAAGGCGTGCGAGATTAATGGTAATAGAAGCCGGGACACCCACACGAGCAAGTAACAAAATCCAGTGTTATTAATGATCTCGATCTCCTTCACTCTCGCCCACATAAAAAGGCGTAAGATGTCCTGCCAATTGCTCTGTGAATTTCCCTTTATTCATTCATTCATTCTTCTATTCCATAAATATTACTTAATTCTCATGGTGCTTGACATTTATAACAATTAAATGTGCGGATTGTCAAGGCTAATTGTTCGCTTTGGCTGTCTTTTAAAAATAAACAATGGCAAGGACGCGCACTAGCCCTCCACATAGTGTGGAGTCCATAACATAATAGAAATACAGCCAGGGACAAGTGTGCTTGAAAGAATCTGATAAACACAATGAAGATGTACGTATAATGTGCTACGCTCCCCCCCCCCGCCCCTCCCCACTCGAAATGCTTTAGCCCGGGCCTGGTTTTCAGCTCGTAGATATATTTGTTTTTTTATTGGAAAATGAACTTCTGCGGCTTAGGAATGTGGCAGGCGGACGAAGGGGCGCATATAAATCGTTGTTCAAATTAAAACTGACATGCCATTATTTAGATATAAAAATATGAAGCGTGCATTTAGGCAAAAAAAAACGAAGTCAAATAAAGGACACAGTCCAAATCCTAGGGGCCAGTCAATGACAATATTTATATTTGTCCTGACAAATGGAAAAAGACACTAGTCGTTGCGGGGGTGACAAAAGATTTCGTTTCAAATGGCTACCAACTTTTACACTAATCCACTTGTGTTTTATGTCGTTTTCTTTTATGTCATTCCGGAAGTTAAACTTTTAATTTAAAAATTAATTATAAAGGGGAAATCCAGATAGAAAAGTTGACTGTAATCCGGCTCGAAGTACCAAAAAAAAAACCAAAACACACCCAAAAAAGTCATCCGATTTTGATAATTTTAATGAAAAATTATGTGAAAATAAAACTAATATTAACCAAGATTGAGGATAAAAAATAAAAAAAGTAATTTCTTAGTAGAACACGTTTTTTGACCGATCGTTTCTATGGCAGCTATAGCTATAGTCATCCGATTTTGATAAATTTTGTCAGAAAAAATTTGTCGACCGATCAGTTCCTATGGCAGCTATATGCTATAGTCATCCGATTTTGATAAATTTTTTCGAGAATTGTTAGGGATATACGATGGAAAACAAAAAAATTTTGCTCAAATAAACTTATTTGACCATTTATATGGGCAGCTATATGCTATAGTCATCCGATTTTGATACATTTTTCCACAATTATGTGGAAGCATATAAAATAACATATACCAAGATTGGGGACGCTACGATTGGAAAACAAAAAGTTTTTCTAACTAGAACTTGTTTTAGACCGATCGTTCCTATTGCAGCTATATGATATAGTCATCCGATCCGGCCAGTTCCGACATATTAGTTGCGTGCAGTAAAAAGAAGACTCTGTGCAAAATTTCAGTGCTTTAAAACTGAGGGACTAGTTCGCGTAGAAACAAACAGACGGACAGACGGACAGACGGACGGACGGACAAAGCGAAATGAACTCAGCTCGTCGTCCTGATCAAATATAAAGAATATATAGTTTATGGGGTCGGAAATGAATATTTCAATGCGTTACAAACTTCTGGGCAAAATTAATATACACTTTTCAAGTGTATAAGAATTAATAGTGCTTTTTTTGTTGTGTGTAAAAACTTTCACAGAGATATTTGACGGACCCATCTGGCAACGGCCATAACTATTGACAGAGATGTCAGATCGCTTAATGACAACCGCGTTTGAAGTAGCGTCCCCAAGCAGATGTAGTTTTAAACATGGAACAATACAGGCCACGCGAGCGCTCGAAAATAAGTCTTTGTGAGATTTAATTAACAGAAAAAGATTGAAAAAAACTATCATGATCCGATGAAGCCCATTCATAGCGAAGGACAATACAAAATTGCCGTAAAGTTTTTAAGTGAGTGAAAATCGGCACAGCGAGATTAGCTGTGCCTCTTCATTTATTATTAACATAATTTTCCATTTAAAAGCACTCGCTCTCTCACTCACTGTCCAAAACTAATTGCCCATTTCAGGCAGTGTCCTAATTAATTACTGAATATCCACTGTCCGGCTGGAAAAACTTTTTGGGCGGTTGGCCGTCAATGATATCTCCAGCCAAGCCTCCCCCACTCATATTGATTAAATGCAAAATGCAGTGACATGTCAACGGATGGCGAAACTTTGCTTTGCATTTACAGATCAAGTTGCCGCCTCTGGATGATGGGGGGGGGGGGGGGGGGGGATCCATACATATCCAATTATGCAAATGTTGCTGACAGTCACGAGTAGCTAAGAGTTGCTGCTGTCGTTGGCATCGTCGGGTTGTCAGCAATGAAATTGCATGCACTTAATCAAATATGCATCAAATGTGGAGGCAAAGTGCAGTCGAGCGTTTGGCTCTCGTTGATGTAGTCATTGTCCTGTGTACAGGACTGTTCAAGTGACCTCATTTGAATTGCAATTCGCATACACAGAGACACGCAAAGTTTGTGCTGTCGTTTATCAGCAGCAGTCCAGAAAGACAGCTGAGCAGGATAATCGCCACGGCATTGTCCTGTCAACGCTCACACACACACACACACACAGGGCGTAAGTTTTTCCAACAGAAACAGACCTAAGCTGAGGGCACTGATTAGCTGCTGCCGCTCCCATGGCCAAGTAAATGGCATCAATTGGCATTAACAACATCATCGAGATTGTGTTGGAGTTGGAGATGGAGACGGAGATTGCTTTGGACAGGCACAGTGCATTATTAACGATTATATTGTCAATGTCCATGTCAATTGTGGTTTGAGCTGGCACAACGAAATGTAAACTATCTAAACAGGTGCCTCTACACTGAACAAAATTCAATATTTTAGACTGGGGTCTGACTATAAAAGTAACTAAAGACTATTACGAGTGTGGCCATTACCATTGTCAACTGAAGGCGACCTGTTTGGACTTCTTTGGAACAGATTCTTTGACTAATCCTCTGTCTATGGCGTGTAAAAATCAGGGTTCGAAATTGCTAGCTCTGGATCTTCTTGGATCTTGGATCTGGAACTTCTTGTCAGCAGCTCCCAACGAGTACTCTCACCCTGGTTAAAATTAATCCATGCACGACGCACTTACATCCCCATGCTTCATGGATCAGCATGTATTAAGTGATCCCGATTTCCAGCGCTTTGGAATAACGGACGGATATTTATCAGTTCATTTTTTTATGAACTATTCACTTTTGAACTATAGTTCAGAATCTAGTTCATTTTTATTCACTTTTGAATTGAAGTTTATTTTTAAACTATAGTTCATTTTATGAACTAGTTCTTTTTGTCAACTATGGATAATTTTAGTTCTGAACTATAGTTTATTTTAATGACCTAGTTCATTAGTTTATTTTTTGATAAACTTTTTTGAACAATTATTAATTTTTGTACTTTAGTTCAGAATCTAGTTAATTTTAATGAACTAGTTCATTAGTTTATTTTTTGATGAACTATTCACTTTTAAACTATAGTTCAGAATCTAGTTCATTTTAATTCACTTTTGAATTGTAGTTTATTTTTAAACTATAGTTCATTTTATGAACTAGTTCTTTTTGTCAACTATGGATAATTTCAGTTCTGAACTATAGTT
Organism: Lordiphosa mommai; assembly: GCA_018904225.1. Classification (NCBI taxonomy): domain Eukaryota; kingdom Metazoa; phylum Arthropoda; class Insecta; order Diptera; family Drosophilidae; genus Lordiphosa; species Lordiphosa mommai. Next base: position 149,440 of record JAEIFT010000406.1, on the reverse strand, counting down.
TATTTTAATGACCTAGTTCATTAGTTTATTTTTTGATAAACTTTTAACTTTTGAACTATTATTAATTTTTGTACTTTAGTTCAGAATCTAGTTAATTTTAATGAACTAGTTCATTAGTTTATTTTTTGATGAACTATTCACTTTTAAACTATAGTTCAGAATCTAGTTCATTTTAATTCACTTTTGAGTTGTAGTTTATTTTTAAACTATAGTTCATTTTATGAACTAGTTCTTTTTGTCAACTATGAATAATTTTAGTTCTGAACTATAGTTTATTTGATTGACCTAGTTCATTAGTTTATTTTATGATGAACTTTTAACTTTTGAACTATTATTAATTTTTGTACTTTAGTTCAGAATCTAGTTAATTTTAATGAACTAGTTCATTAGTTTATTTTTTAATGAACTATTCACTATTGAACTATAGTTCAGAATCTAGTTAATTTGAATTCACTTTTGAATTGCAGTTTATTTTTAAACTATAGTTCATTTTATGAACTAGTTCTTTTTGTCAACTATGGATAATTTTAGTTCTGAACTATAGTTTATTTGAATGACCTAGTTCATTTTTAATTTATTTTTGAAGTTTATTTTTGATGAACTTTTAACTCATTATTATTTTTGTACTTTAGTTCAGAATCTAGTTAATTTTAATGAACTAGTTCATTAGTGTTATTTTTTAATGAACTATTCACTATTGAACTATAGTTCAGAATTCTAGTTCATTTGAATTCACTTTTGAATTGTAGTTTATTTTTTAAACTATAGTTCATTTTATGAACTAGTTCTTTTTGTCAACTATGGATAATTTTAGTTCTGAACTATAGTTTATTTTAATGACCTAGTTCATTAGTTTATTTTTTGATAAACTTTGAACTTTTGAACTATTATTTATTTTTGTACTTTAGTTCAGAATCTAGTTCATTTTAATGAACTAGTTCATTAGTTTATTTTTTAATGAACTATTCACTATTGAACTATAGTTCAAAATCTAGTTCATTTTAATTCCTTTTGAATTTTAGTTTATTTTTAAACTTAGTTCATTTTTGAACTAGTTCTTTATTTAACTATAGTTCATGACTAGTTTTTTAATGATAGTCATTAGTTTATTTTTGATAACTTTTACTTTTAGAACTATTAGTTTTTTCTATAATGAACTAGTTCATTAGTTTATTTTTTAATGAACTATTCACTATTGAACTATAGTTCAAAATCTAGTTCATTTCAGTGCCCTTGTTCATTTTTTGATGAACTATTCACTATTGAACTATAGTTCATTTTAATGACCTAGTTCATTGGTTAATTTTTGATGAACTTTTTACTTATGAACGATAATTCAGAATCTAGTTCATTTTAATGACCTAGATCATTGGATCATTTTTTTTGATAAACTATTCACTTTTGATATACAGTTTATTTTTGAACTATAGTTCAGGATCTAGTTCATTTTAATGACCTAGTTCATTGGTTCATTTTTTTATATGAACGACAATTCAGAATCTAATTTATTTGAATGACCTAGTTCATTGGTTCATTTTTTGATAAACTATTCACTTTTGAAATACAGTTTATTTTTGAACTATAGTACAGGATTTAGTTCACTTTAATGACCTAGTTCATTGGTTCATTTTTTTAATGAACGACAATTCAGAATCTAGTTTATTTGAATGACCTAGTTCATTGGTTCATTTTTTGATAAACTATTCACTTTTGAAATACAGTTTATTTTTGAACTATAGTTCAGGATTTAGTTCACTTTAATGACCTAGTTCATTGGTTCATTTTTTTAATAACTATTCACTTTTAAACTATGGTTCATTTTTTAACTTTAGTTTAGAATCTAGTTCATTTTAATGACCTAGTTAATTTTATATATTATTGTATATTTTTAAATTATAGTTCATTTTATGAACTAGTTCTTTTTTTTAACTATGGATAATTTTATGAACTATAGTTCTTTTTATGAACTAAAGTTCTTTATAAATAAACAACATTTCAAACATTGAGACCATTCATTTGTTCACTTTAATGACCAGTTCATTTGAACTAGTTCACAAAATTCGGCACAACTCTAACTTATTGATCTATTCTCGTCTATATTATATTTCCTGAAAATTTTGCAGTCTTTTATTTTCCTTTTTCTTCACTGTGCATCCTTTTATCCTGGCTCTTGTCTTGCGTTGAGTGGCCACATGAATACCACATGAGAGCAACGCTGCAAAACATTTCCATTTCAGTCTCTGTGTGTGTGTGTGTGTGTGTGCATGTCCAGAGCAAATCAAATCCCAGGATAAAGCAATATAATCAAGCAAAAACCAAATGTCCTAATTATAGATTGATTCCACTCGCATTGTTAATTTGAAGTCTCAAACATTGACTCTGACGCTGATTGGGTGGCATATCCCATATCCTGTGTCCATATGCCAATTAGTTTAATTAGCTTTTGGCATCATTAAATTAGAAAATATTGATTGGACAGCGAAATGTATTTTTGTTTAAACAAGTTAATTTCAATGTTAAATCAACCGCAAACCGCAGAGCAAACAATAAGGTGACCCCAGGAGCCAGCTGGTGGCCCCCACAGAAGATTTCAAGTTTAAACGAACCGGAAATGCGCTGAGGAGGCACACCCAATGGCATCATTAATCATGAGTAGCTACAGTTGGCCCTTGGTTTTTGGTTACTGACTTTACTTAACTCGGCACGCGCTTTGACCACTTTTTTCTTTGCTTCCTTTTTTTTTCCTTTTTGAGGCATTAAATTTTAATCCTGCCCACACACACACAAAAAGAAGAAAAAAAGGGCAGCCCAACCGCACAAGTTAATGGCATTTGAAAAACTGTAAAAACGGAACGAAAAATTGGTCAAAATCCACACTCCACCCACACTTACTTAGCTTCTCTCATGGCTGACAATTTCCGCTTTTGGCAGTAAGTGAAAGCCACAAAAATGTTGTGTGTGTTTGGGGTATTGCAGTTTAATTTGAAGCGTATATATATGTGTGTGTGTGTGTCACAAATGCAGCCTGTGTCCTGAAAGTGTTATGTTGCCGGTGCCGCCACTTACCATCAGCTGCTCTCAAGCTCAACAAATAAATGCGAAGTGAAGTGGCATGTTTGTTGTTGTTGTTGTTGTTGCTGCCTGCAATCCTTGTAGTTGTCAAGCATTTCCGGCATCATCATCAAAACAGCAAAAGTTGCCGGCTCGGCATTAGAAATAACTTGCCAACACTTTTAACCCCCCCAGGATTTAGTACCAAAAACAAAAAAAAAGTTTATGTCGTTTTATTTTACAAAAATTCATTTGTACCTAAATTGAATTCTAGGCTAACCAAATGTAAACTAAAGGGTCAAAATTTTTTTACACTAGACTGCAAAATACAGTTAATAGAGGGGTTGCTAGTTAATTTTTGTGTCACGTCAGGTTAAGGTAACAAAAAAATGCCTAATTTAACCATTTGTATGCCATGGGGCTGTTGGGAACGCTAGCAGGTTTTTGAGTGCTAAATCCAACACAGATGGCGTTTGTTTTGAGCTGGGAACAAAATTCTCATCAAGGGCTAAATTAAATTTAAAATTTTTCTTAATTTAAACCACTTGCATGCCTGCTGCTGGTAACTAGACTAGCTGGTAATAGACTAGTTAACAATTTTGGGCAAGCTGAGACATTTAGGGACGTTTTCTCATCTTCATGTTTTTAAATCTAGGCGGGTATTACTTTAAGGCTGCTTTTGTTTAGATATTTACTATAGTTTACAATGACCCGCGTATGATTAATTCACCTAGAATCCAATTCTTTTCAAAAAATTAGGTCACACTAGAAGGCAAATCGATATCAAATCAAAATTAATTCACCTAGATTTCAATTCTTTTCAAAGAGTTCGGTCACACTAGAAAGCATTACGAAATCAAATCTAAATCAGCCTCAAAACTGATTGCGTTAAATCTTTAAGTATGACCTTAATTTCCATACCTTTTTCTGAAGTTCAACGAATTCAAATATTAATCAGTTTCAGGCATCCCTCTATTACCAACCTTTACACTTAATATCAGGTTAATAGGTGAAATAATTTCTAAAATATGTTTCCAAACTACTTTCGAACCACTTTTTTAATCTCTTTCAGACTTTCTTACATATTCTTAAATACCAACCCAAACACAAAATTTTAAATTCATAGCTAAAAAGATAAATTAAAAATTTAGTAATATATGGCTCCGAAACACTTTTAAATCTTTAAAACTGGTTCGGAAGCAGGCTTCAAACGGAAAAATATCTTACTCCTCATTTTGAACCTAAACACTACAACCAAAATTTATAGCTTAACAATCTTCTAAGATATGGAACTGTTTCGGAAACATTCTCCAACTAATAAAATATCGAATTCCATATTACCAAGCTACAAATTGAATGACAAACTCATAGCTCTAATAATTTCTTTTAAACCAGATCAAATAGGTTCCGAACCGGTTTTATACGGGAAATAACTAACTTCATAGCGAAAATAATTTCTAAGATATAGCTTTTAAACTAGTTCTCAAAATTGAGTCATAGCCGTGTTCAGCAGAAGAACTAGCTCCCTGATTTATGAAATATTTTTTGGTAATTCCCTTAGCCAACTTTCCTCTTGTATTTTACATGATATTTTCATGGTTCATTTACAAAGGTCAATTTAACAAGACCCCTGAAAATATGCTTAATAATTAGAACAGTTTTATTAAGCTGATCAGTGATCAAGTGTCTCTGCTGAACGCGCCCTATGACTCTTTCCTAATTGATATTGGGCACATTCAGCAGAGACACTTGATCACTGATCAGCTTTGCAGAACTACATTTATTATTTAGCATACTTAAAGGGTCTAGTTAAATCGACATTTGGAAAAGCTCCAAGTAAATATAATATTAAATACAAGAGAAAAGGTAGGTTACAAGAAATATATCATAGATTAGGTATCAATCTGGATGCGCCCATTAATATTCATACATTAATCAGCAGTTTTACGCCTTTAAGGAATAAACATATATACATTCACTTTTAAACATGCAAATATTGATAAAAAATGTTTTCTATTTGCTTAAAATTTTTTTTATTTGTACCATTTCAGCGCAGATTATTATATCGTGGAGGATAAGAATGAGAGTCTTTAGGTAAGTATCGTTTTACTCTAGCCATATCGCATTCTGATTTTCCTTCGAAAAGAAGGTTGCTACTCTGGGAGGTGAGAAAGCGTTTCTTCTGAGAGATAGGTTAACGATAGGATTCTTAGGGATACGAAAGCGTTTTATTTTGGGGATAAGAAAAAGTCTCATCAGCGAGAAAAGAAACGATTTTTAAGGCATAAGAAAGCATTTCTTCCTGGAAATTAAAAATGCGATCTAAGAAACACTTTTATATCAGATAAGAATCAGTGTTGCCAACTATTGCCTAATTTGGCAACACTGATAAGAATGCCTTTCTTCCTAAAAAAGAGTCTTCTGGGGGATTAGAAACCATATTTCTCCTTGGATATAAAAAAGAACCGCTTTTCCCCTGCAAATAAACTATAAAAATAAAGTGTATTTTTAAAATTTGGTTATTTTACCATATGGGGAATCGTGGAATTGGCGCCAATTATATAAACTCGAGTTGTTAATTAACCATAACTAATTTTAAATTATTACTGTTATGGTAATATATAAAACTTTATTTTGTCGTTTTGTTTAGATTCTCATTTATTCAATTCTTAAGGAAGTAAGATCACTGATCACTGATCAGCTTGATAAAACTGTTTTAATTATTTAGCATACTTTTAAAAGTGTTGTTAAATTGATATTTGGAAAGCCCCATGTAAATACCACGAAATTCAAATTTAGGCGAGATTTAATTTTAAATCTGGTCACACTAGACTTACGTTTTACCTTGACGGAATATATGTCGAAGTATACAAAATTATTCCGATGTGTTCTACAAATCAATTTCGAACCTAAAAATGAATGAGAAAATATTCTTTAAAAACTGGATTTAACTCCATATGCCTGAAGCTGGCAATTATTTCACGAACTTTTTTCTGAAATAAACAAAATTAGTAATGTGAAGATTTACACTTAAAATTGGATAACACTGACAAATTAAACTGCCCTCGTAGTATACTCGTGGCCAGAGAATATATTTTATGCTATGCACTTCATTAAATAAACCCACACCCCCTTTGCCTGCTGGAGGGTTAAAGAAACTTTTAAGTCGGCGAGCACTTACTTAAATGTATAGCATACTTTCTGGCGCTGTTTTGTATTTCAAGACACATTTAAGTGGCCAAAAGTCAGAACTCAAACTCGGCCATAAACAAGCTTTAACAACTATAAATGCGATCACTTACAGCTTGTAATCAATAACAACAACAACAACAACAACAATAGCGGATAGGGAACCGCATCAAAGAAAACTTTTGGCTTGTATTTCACACGCAGTCGGTCCTGCCCAGCCCAGCTTCGCCCCCCATCCTCACCAAGAACAAGTTCAAGTTGTGGCCCATAAAAAAACTTTTGCCATTACTTGTAGAACAGCTGCACATAACTGTCTGTGTGTCTGTGTTTGTGTCCTGTTCCTATTCCTGTTCCTATTTTCCCTCCTATCATATTTCCTGTACGTTGTTTGCCAACGTAATGAAACTCATGACTCTTTTAGTTATGTGATATTTTGATTGATTATTTCACTTCTCTTGACGTTCGGCCAGTAAACCCTTGACCAAATTGACCAACATATCCAAGCCCTCTTGATTGGTTTGCTTATAGTAAGGCAAGCCCTGCATTAGTTTCACCCAAGCGCTAAGTTTGGGATATTTCTCCGCCTCGATGGGAGCAAAAGCTTCGGCCGTGGAGACTGTGGCAATGCAGCACAGATCCCCTATGGTCAGCTGAGAGCCCGTCAAATAGGGTCCTTCGGTCAGGCAGTGTTCCAGTCCATCGTAGGCCTTCTGCAGATAGGTAATGCGATCTGCTGGTATTTCAGATACACCAAAATAAATGATGGGCTCCACTATAAAGCGAACGCGTGGAAACAAGTGACCGCAATCGAAGTACATGCGGGCATCCACCAGGCGACGCTGTACAGGATCCTGGGGATAAAGCGACTCGGTGGCTTCAGAACCAAACTTATCAGCCAAATAACTGCATATCAAATGGGAATCGCTCACCACTGAGCCATTATCGTCCAGTACAGGTATGGTGTGCTGGGGATTGAGCTTAAGAAATTCGGGTTTGAGATGCTCCCCTCCCTTGACATTGACCAGACTGCAAAAAAGAGGCGACACAGAGAGAAAGTGAACTGGAAGTGGAAATGGAGTTGGATGACCGGTTTCGGGCTTACCGCAGATCCAAGTCAACTTTTAAAGCGGCGGCAGTCAGTAGCACCGCACGACAGGGGGGACTGCGTGGAGCATAGTACAGAACGGGTTTGGCGGACATTCTGGGCTGGGTTAATGAGGAATTTGCATGCAAACAACAAATAGTTTTAATTAATAAAAGTAGTTTTTATTTATTTACCAATTTCAACACCAAATGGCAACCTGCTTAGCTGAAGTTTGGAAAGAAACTAACCACACTTTGCCAGAAATGCCGATCAGATGTTCAAAGCTTTCAAAAGCTAAGCACAAAATGATGTCATCAAAGCAAATTAATTGAATCACCGCCCAAAAGTATGCCACAAAATATTTGATTAAAGATAAACAAACGAACAAATGTTGTTTGTCTTGCTCACGGGCAATTGTTGAATGAATTATTAAATTAATGGTAAGAGTTAATTCAATTACTATTGATTGGTCTAGGAATGTTACTTGAAAAACTAGCAACTTAAAAGATTGATCGATTGTACAGTTGGGCGCGTGTCGTGTTTTTCTTTGCACGACCCAACACGACATGTTGCAACATCGGGTTTCGTGCGTGTCAGTTTGGAACCCTTAAAACAGCCCTTGACTCGAGAGAAACCCTTCAATTTAAATGACTTCCTAATTCCAACTTGAAATGACAGCATTTAATTCCTAGAACTGCAAAAAAATCGTTAGTAAAAAATTCTAAAGGAAGAATTTTCGAAAGTAAAACATGTACGGGACTTTTGACAATAATTGTAAAAAAAAAAAAATTAAACCAAAGGTTTAAAAAAAAATAGGTTGTTATTATCACAAGACATTTGAAGTGAAAAATGTTGGATGAAAAAAGTTTAAATACCGTGAGAAATAAAAAGGGTGGGGGGGAGTTTCCTTGTAAACAGAGTTGGAAAGCAGTGTTGGAAAATAGGGCTGGAAAACAGTGTTGGAAAACGATGTTGAAATTAGAGTTGGAAAACAATGCTGATAAGCAGTGTTGGAAAATAGCATTGGAAAACAGTGTTGGTAAATAGTGTTGCAAAATTGTGTTGGAAGGGAGTGTTGGGAAACTGTGTTGGGAAACAGAGTAGGAAATCAACGTTGCAAAGCAGTGTTGGAAATTTGCGTTGCAAAATAGAGTTGGAAACAGAGTGTAAAACACCCCAAGGGTGCAAACCGGTCGGGTAACACTGGAACGGTGAAAAACCGGTAAAAATAAAAAACCGGTTCTACCGTCGAATCCATTGATCGTGCACGGACATTCGTTCTCGAAATATACATAGTGTTCTTTTAGCATTTTATTTTATGAACATTTTGTTCTCACTTTGGATTTTGGGCTTGTTTCATGAACATTTTGTGCTTGTTTAATGAACTGTTTGGGCATGTTTGGGGAACATTTGTTCTTATTTTGAAAAAAAAATTTAGTAACCACAAACAAATCATCGGGGGGGAAAGGTGTGATGGATGTAATGATTGGTGTATAAGCAGTTGCCACACCCCTACCAAAACACCACAAAAGGTCTTACAACACGTTTTGGGGTTCCCTTCTCCTCTAATAAGGGCCTCTCTTCCTCCTCCTCCTCTCCTCTTTGCTGTTTTCAACGCACCCCAAAAAAAAAACCTTACCAGAAAAAAGGCTTATTTCCCTCTTTGATTTTTTTATTTCTTTTGAAGAACAAAGAAAAAACGATGAGTTAGTTAGATGATATTTGTCCGTCTGCAAGGATTCGAACTCAGGACCATAACCTTGCACCGTCAAACGCCCACAAAACGAGGATCTGCATCTTAGCGCCCTCTACCCATGCGCACGCTTTCGTTGCTACATGTCTAAGATGCTACTTAATATTTGTTTGTACGAATGGTTGGGAGTTGGAGGTTAAAAATTCGAGGGAAGAACCGGAAAAATAGTAGGGGAAGAATCATGAACATTTGATCCCATGATTTGGGGGTTAGAGACGTTAGGATTATTTTTCTCTGTATCTAAGTTCCATTGAAATGCCACGGTCGGCCAAGCGATTTCTGGGGATTCCAAAATTTCTATTTAGGGTTTGAACTTGAATTGCGCTGTTGTTTAGCGCGACACAATGACTTTAGGATCTCTGCGGCCATGGTGCAAAGTGAGCTTTGTAGGATGCCCATCAAGTCTGGATTTTTTGTTATTTATGCCTAAAGATGGTAAAATTGCCTATTTTGACCATTTAAAAGCATGTTTTGTGGGCAACCAATACGTCTGTTTTGAATTTCCTTGATTTTATTGTAAAGTACTGACTTAATATTGTCTAAAAGTATGCTAAGCTAAAAAAGCAGTACATCGCCTAGAAAATTTAATTAAATTATAATGTAAGTTTTAAACGACACCCATAGTATACTTGTGGGCTAGGGAACATTTGGTCGGTTCGAATACTTGTATTCAAAATGGTATATCTTTGTTAAAAAAAAACCGCAGAAATGATTGGGATGTGGATCATTTTGGTAAACGATTCATATAGAATCACCACCACTCCTTCTTTAAACTGGACCATGTTGCCTAATGTTATCTGTTACTACGTTTATAAGCCAACAATTTACCATACGTCTTATAAAAGTATGCAAACTTTATTTCATCTCTTAATAATCTGAACGAACGAGTCGGTTATAGAGGCGTCATTCTAAATTTACACTGTGCATTCGCTCATATTATCGGAGCAGTTATAGTTATACAAAATAAATAAAGTTTAAGGGAAATATTAAAAAAAATGTTCCATAATTCCTGACATAGCATACTTTGAAGGGCATTTATCATGATAAATTTTGGATGTATAAACCTATTGTAACAATATATACTACGTTTATGCTATTAAAAATTATGCTTTTCAACCCTCAAAGTATGCAAACTTTATTTTGCTTAAGAATTATTTATTTGTCCGAAATTTTTATTTTTTATCATACATAATCCACATTGTGCATTCACGCATATTATCAGACCAGTTTAATTAGTTGATATTAAACAATAAATATTTTCCTTAATTATTCTAGCATACTTGGAAGGTCAAAAATAATTATTTTTTTCTTTGTGCATAAACGTAGTAATATACTCAACAAACTATTCTCAGACATTCAGTTAAACGGTTAAGTGACGTTACACCCTAAAATCGGCATAAATCGTGCATGAAGCGTGCATAAATCGTGCATCAAAAATTGGTGTGCGTAGTGTGCGAAAAGAGATTTACATGTAAAGTGTGCGTGACGTAAAAACAATTCGATCATGAGCTTATCTCTCTATAAAAATTACAATTATTTTCATAATTTAAAAATGAAATTCGAAAAAGATTGGTAAATAATAACAATCAGATAATAAGTACCACGCCAGGAGGTAACGGCTTATTTATATAGCTATTTTCCTAACTTGAAAAGTGTATAATTTATCAAAAAATATTCATTTCCGTCATCCAAACTATATATATTCTTGATCAGAGGGGGAGGGTGATTTATTCATGTCTGTCTGTCCGTCCGTCTGTCCGTCTGTCTGTTTCTACGTCTCTCAGTTTTAAAGCTATCGAGCTGAAATTTTGCACAGAGTCTTCTTTTTACTGCACGCAACTAATATGTCGGAACCGGCCGGATCGGATGACTATATCATATAGCTGCCATAAGAACGATCGGTCTAAGAACTAGTTCTAGTTAGAAAAACTTTGTTGTTTTCCATCGTAGCGGCACAAATCTTGGTGTATGTTAGTTTTATATGCTTCCACATAATTGTGAAAAAATTTATCAAAATCGGATGACTATAACATATAGCTGCCATATAAAGGGTCGGTCAAAAATCTAGTTCTAGTGGGAAAAACCTTTTTGTTTTACATCATAGCGTCACCAATCTTAGTATATATCAGTTTTATATGCTTCCACACAATTTCGAAAAAAATTTATCAAAATCGGATGACTATATCATATAGCTGCCATAGGAACGACCGGTCAAAAAATAGTTTTAGTGAGAAAAACTTTTGTTTTTCATCGTAGCGTCACTAATCTTGGAATATGATAGTGTTATATGATTTCACAAATTTGGAAAATGTAACAAAATCGGATCACTATAGAAAGGCATAGAAAAGGTCGAAAAACAAGTTCTAGTGAGAAAAACTTTTTTGTTTTCCATCGTATCGTCATAATCTTGGTAGATATTAGTTTTATATGCTTTTACAAATTTTTTAAAAAATTTATAAAAATCGGATGACTATAGCATATAGCTGCCATAGGACCGATCGGTCGGAAAAATGTGTTTTACTAAGAAAACGTTTTTTTATGGTATCCTATTTTTATTATCAATGATTTAAAATTTGTTAATATCTGATATCTATATCCTATATTTTTTTACCGGTTAAATCAGTTGGAGTAAAGTTTTTCAAGTGTATTAAAACTTCGGCACAGTCGAAGTTAGCTTTGCCTTCTCGTTTAAAAATTGTTAAGCTCAAATACGTTAGGATAAAGCCCCCTAAAGTATGTCTGTCTATTTTGCAAATCTATTTTTAAGCCACAAACCAAAATAAATTTTCTCCCACATTCATTCTAAATATGTTTGTCCATGATAAATAGCCCAAACACTCACATTGAGATTTATTTGTTTGTCACCGTGCCATTATCCTTGACTGTAATTGTCCTGTTGAGTGTGTGTGTGTGTTTGACATGTGCAGCTCTTGTTATGACAATAATAGCCTAAATTGCCCAAGAAAAAACACATTCCACATAAAACTGTAATAATAGACAACAATTTTTATTATCAGCAGCAGCACCAAATGCTTGACAAAGTTTTCCAATTAGATGGAGCAACAAATGAATTATTGAGGGGCACACACACATCGTCGCACGGCCGGAGGCAGGTCCTTGCTGATTACAGGCCTCAAGTCTAAGCCTAAATCGCTTTCGAGCGACTTTAACTCGAATGAAATGGCGTTTTTAGGCTTTCGCCTCATTGCGCTTGGTCTGGCAACAACCAGATGCTGATGGGGTGGGGGAGGGTCTGCCAGTTCAGCGCCTTTGCTAAACCAATTAAATTCCTTTGCGCGCCGCGCCCACAAAATTTGCTTCGCTAGCTTTTCATAGGCACCATGTGGATTATAATGTTTGTGGCCTGGTTCCAAGAAGAGAGCAGAAGAGCAGCACCTGCCATAAATCAGATCCAACTATGCAGAACTTGTTTGCTGTTGTTGTCCTGTCCTGCTCTGTCCTCTGTGTCCAGCTCTGTGTGTGTGTGTGCGTGCGTGTTGTTTGTATGACACGAACGCCAGCTGCATCTCGTGTGCAGCCCCACACAAAAGCCCATCTAAATTGCCTGACTTATGGCCCAACATGGCGTATACGTGCTTTGCATATGCGTGTACTTTCGTTTTTCCTTTCGTCTCTCTCTCTGTTAAAATTGGTTTAACACCGACTTTAATTAAGCCAAATATTCCATCCTGAATTCTTTCAACATTTTGGCACCCTTCGCAAAACTCACACACAGAAACTATGCCAAGGCGGAAGAACTTGGGCCCCGGTTTTCCCTTTTCGTACGCTTTTGTTAATGCCTCGGGGCCATTCATAATAAGTTGACGCCTTCAAAAATGAAAGAGGCTAAAGTGATTTAATTATCTTTGGATTTGATTTGAAAAGAATGTTTTTTTTTTTTGTTAAATGCAAATTAGATGAAGTAAAGCTGTGCGGCAGGACCTTGAACTAGTTTAAATAAATTGTTTTTAGATTTAAACTTTTAAGTAAATTTTCGAAATTTTAGATAGAGTTTATGATGGGCTTAGGTCTGTCGATTAGGTTAATGTTGGACAATGAAAAATTAAGGATAATTGTAAGCAAGGGGTTTATATCGATACCAATTTCGATACCACCCGATTTGCGATTTCATTTCTCAATTATATACTAACCTTAAACCGTTATAATGCAGCTAAGAACATGTTATGTAAGAGAATATTCGAGCTGTACAAAAAGTATTTTGATATATGATTATTTCAAATATATTCCCTCTTTTCTTTTTTTATATACATGACTTTCGCATTATTTCTTTGCAGATTTATAAGATGTTTAAATAAAATGTATAAATGACTATTAATTAATTTTTCTATCGATAACAATATAATCCATCTTATTAAAATGTAAAGAATAAAAAAATACCGGAAGTATTTGCCATAAAATTCGACGGACCCATTGTAATTTAATAAAATCAACAAGGAAAAAAATTAGAAATTTGGCGAGTTGGCAATCTTACTCATTTAATTTGTTTAAGTAGATTTTTATTTTTGAATTATAGACACTTTTTCTCTCAAAATATTTAGCCGATTTTTTTTCCTTCCTACCTACTAGGATTTAATTCTTCTTGAATATGTAAAATCCGCTGTCTAGTTATGAACAAACTTAACTTTATGTCGCTGAGTATGATTTACTATATTTATTTACTTCATTTCGTATTTTTTACCAACTTGCAAATTTTTATGTATTTTCCTTCTTTGAAACAGAACACCCTGCGCTAACCTAACTGGGAAAGGAAGCAGAAATTTGGTGAAAGACTTAAAGCGACTTTTTGGCAGTAAGCTTAAGGTAAGTTTTTTCTTAAAAAAAAAAAAGATCACCAAGACTCTTTGCTTGGAATATAATACACTCCACACACTCAATGAATAGACTCATATAAGAAAAGATTAAAACCAAAAATAGACAAACAAGAAATAGACTCACACAAGAAAAAAAATTTTATACAAAATTAACAATTTTAAAATCCAAAAATAGACTCCATACACTCAATGAAATAGACTCAAGGACTTTTCATAAAAAAATTAACAAATTTTAAAATCAAAATAGACTCCAAAAAGGAAATAGACAAGATTTTTATACAAAATTACAAATTTTAAAACCCAAAAAACCAAGTCAAAGTTAGTTTTGCCCTTCTCCTTTCATTATCGTTATTAGACTGCTTAAACTTCTTGCTCTGAATCACTGGCCCCTTAGACTGTATGTTGAGATAATCAAACCTAACAGAGTTGATTTTCATTTTACTAACCATATAGTCATTTCAGTAAATTGACTCTCTCTCATCTTTCTACCCCCCTTTACTTCTGCCCACCCACTTACACATGTTATTGTCGCTCTCGAATTTTCATTGTTACTAATTTGCAACGGTTTTGTAATTTTGTACAACATTTTGTACCCTTGTCAGGACGCAGCTGCCTATCGATATGGTATCCTTTACTCCTTAAACACCTATTTATGTCAGGACATGGCCATAGGTAGAGAGAGAGAGAGAGAGAGAGGCCTAAAAGTAGGCATTGGGATGGAAATTGGGGATGTCGTATAGTTATGCAAATTACACACACATACACACACACACATGAGCGCACGTAGCACGTAGCCTGCCGAATCTAAAGTAAACGTTTTGAATGGTTTTAATAACTTTACACACACCACCCACACCTGCTGACGACAACAACAACAATAAGCAGAACGATAACAATGGTTTCGGGTAATGCGAGCTGGCATACATATATAGTTATGTGTGTATGTATATACATATTAGAATTGTATACCTCCAAACATAACTGAAATGCCAACACAGCCAAAATGAAATTCCTTCTCCACATCATGCCATGTGTGTGTGTGTGTGAGTGTGGGTGTGGTCTGAATGTTAAGCTTACCTGGACCAAACAAAACTAAAGCTTGCCAGCATTAGTTATTGACAAGACCAAACAAATTAATCCTATTTTATTCCTTGCTAAACTTACATTTCACTGGTTTAAATGCCAGAATTTAAATTATTTTTTATACCCTTGCAGAGGGTATATTAAAATTGTCACGATGTTTGTAACGCAGTGAAGGAAGCATTTCCGACCACATAAAGTATATATATTCTTGATCAGCATGACGAGCTGAGTTCATTTCCGTTTGTCCGTCTGTCCGTCTGTCCGTCCGTCTGTTTCTATGCTATCTCCTCCCTCAGTTTTAAAGCTATCTTGACCAAACTTTGCAAAATGCCTTTAAATACAAATACGCTGCACATTTGTCGGAATCGGCCGGATCGGATGACTATATCATATAGCTGCCATAGGAACGATCGGTCTAAAAACTAGTTCTAATGAGAAAAACTTTTTTGTTTTCCATCCTAGCGTCACCAATCGTGGTATACATGAGTTTTATATGCGTCCACACAATTCTGGAAAAATTGATCAAAATCGGATGACTATAGCATATAGCTGCCATATAAACGGTCGGTCCAAGAACTAGTTCTAGTGAGAAAAACTTTTTCACGCAAAATTAGTTGTTTTCCATCGTAGCGTCACCAATCGTGGTATACATAGTTTTATATGCTTCCACACAATTCTGGAAAAAATTTATCAAAATCGGATGACTATAGCATATAGCTGCCATATAAACGGTCGGTCCCAAAACGAGTTCTTATGGAGAAGAAAAACTTTTTTGTTTTCCATCGTAGCGTCACCAATCGTGGTATATATTAGTTTTATATGCTTCCACACAATTCTGGAAAAATTTATCAAAATCGGATGACTATAGCATATAGCTGCCATATAAACGGTCGGTCCAAAAACTAGTTCTAGTGAGAAAAACTTTTTTGTTTTCCATCGTAGCGTCACCAATCGAGGTATATATTAGTTTTATATGCTTCCACACAATTCTGGAAAAATTTATCAAAATCGGATGACTATAGCATATAGCTGCCATATAAACGGTCGGTCCAAAAACTAGTTCTAGTGAGAAAAACTTTTTTGTTTTCCATCGTAGCATCACCAATCGTGGTATATACTAGTTTCATATACTTCCACACAATTCTGGAAAAATTTATCGAAATCGGATGACTGTAGCATATAGCTGCCATAGGAACGATCGGTCTAAAAAGCCTTCTATTTTTTAGAATTAGATTAGTATGAAATTTCACTTCATATACAAAAATTTTGATAAATTTATTGATAGATCAAATCCAAGTAAGAGACATTTGAGCCTTGCCATAAAAAAAAAATAAAAATTCCTCATACGACACGTTGACCAGATCAACAAAAACTTTCCCTCTTCCTCCCTCCCTTTAACAAATTATTCCCCTGGCGTATTGATTTTATTTTGTAAGCATCTTCATAGTTTGCAATTACAGTAATTCTCACCTGACATTTCGGGTCACCTTTTTTTTGCCATTTTATTGAAGATGGGATTCCCGCTTTGTGCTCGAATAAAATGGCATATTTATGGCCACAAAAGTTTGTGCAGCAATTTTTGGTCTTATTTGACTTTGACCCTCCTCCCACCCCAGGTGAAACACGGCACACTTGTCATGTCCAGGCGCTGATGATAAGCCAACATGAATGTTATTTCATTCTTTCAATTTCCCTTTTTCTGATGTGGATGATGAATTGGTTTTGCGGTCTTCCAGTCAAATGCACTTTGAAATGGTTTTTGCCGAGAAATTCATTAGAGCCACAAGAGCCAACTTACAAAACTAATTTCGGTTCGGCTAACAAATGCAAATGCCTTTTGTGTGGTTTTTGTGGCCCCTTTACAAAGGACTCAGATGTAAAATTAGAAGCACACACACACACACACAGCAGGCAAATACAAATGTGTCGCATTTGTAATTTGTTGTTGGATGGAAAAATAAAGTCTCTGCTCTCTCAGATTTTAGCTTTAGGTCCCTGCCAGCCTGCATGTCGCTTGCTTTTGAAGGTGCTTGCATAATTTATGCAAAATCCGCGACGTGGACGTCGTCTCACACGGCTGAAACAGCTGCCGGGAGGGCACTTTATTTGGCACGTAAAATGCTTTATCCACGTTTCATTGTCACCCAGAAAAAGATGCTTTATCGCTGGCAGACAACAAATTTTTGTCGCAGCTAAAAAATATTAACGCTTGAATCTCATACCTGGCCGCGAGGGCGGTTTGTAAAGATATTGGATGGGAATTCTAAGATTGACGCGTTCATAAAGACAGACAGTCCAAACATAGCTATGTATATCGTAGTTTAATTTATGGATTTTTGACATGGCGACCGTGACTTGTCTAGGTGGAAGAGCACTTTTGGAGGTCGTTTTTGCTTTAACGCGTTCATATAGACAGACACACCAAACATGGCTATATCGTAGTTTAACTTATGGATTTTTGACATGGCGACCGTGACTTGTCAAGGTGGAAACGCACTATTTAAGTCGTTTTTGGTTTGAATCAATATTGAAATGTGTCCAACTGCTTTAATAATTGTAAGCCGGTAATCAATTTACTCTTTAACTTTCCCTTCTTGGGACTTCGTTTACCCGAAGAAGTCTAGTGTTTTGACTGCTTTTCGTTTTCTAGAGTGTTGTGATGAATTCAAGTTTCATGCCTCGTCTAGGTGGAAGAGCACTTTTGAGGTCGTTTTTGCTTTAACGCGTTCATATAGACAGACACACCAAACATGGCTATATCGTAGTTTAACTTATGGATTTTTGACATGGCGACCGTGACTTGTCAAGGTGGAAACGCACTATTTAAGTCGTTTTTGCTTTGAATCAATATTGAAATGTGTGCAACTGCTTTAATAATTGTAAGCCGTTAATCAATTTACTGTTTTCACTCCACCTTTACCTTCTTGGGACTTCGTTTACCCAAAGAAGTCTAGTGTTTTGACTGCTTTTCGTTTTCTAGAGTGTTGTGATGAATTCAAGTTTCATACACGTTTACAAAATGGCCCAAAAACTCATTCGGATAGCGGTTTAATACCGACCAACACTTTTTCATAGTTTTTACTCCAGTCAAGTGTCAGAAATCGCGGCACCCATTGCGCGAAAACCTTTTTTAATATTTTAATTTGTCTGGAACATAGTTTTTATAGTATGTATTACGACTTCTTTTTGTGTTGGTATTTTTTAAGCAAAAAATAAATAATAAAATAATTTTTTTCTATTTATGTCGAAATTCACGAGGTTGTCTAAAATCTAATTATGAAGATATTTGTCCCAAATTTGGTTTATACGCATATTTTGGGTCCCCGATTCCAGTTATAAAGTTTCGCTTGACTTAAACCATTATTTTATATAGCTGCCATATAATGATTCAAGCCGACTTGCACCAACTTTGTTGTTTTTTAAGCTAATGATCTAAAATTCGGTTTATGCTTATATTTTAAGCTTCTGAGAGGCCTTAAAAAATCTGGTTTGGTTTGGAACACTATATCATATAGCTGCCATATAACCGATCTGGCCGACTAACTCCAATTTCATATTAAAAGCGATTTTTTCGAAATAGGGCAAGTTGGGGCAAGAAGTGTTAATTATTCATTAATCTACACACTTTTGTTAATAACTTTGCATTAACACCTTTTAGCAATGTTTCGCCTCGCAAAAGTTATATTCCAGGAGACATAAAACCCAATTGGCCGACTAAACCAAATTTTGTGGGATTTGACGATATATAGAACACGATTATTTCTAAACGGGGCAAGTTGGGGCATAAAATGTTAATTATTTATTAATCTGCGCAGTTTTGTTAATAATTAAGCATTAAAACCTTTTCGCAGCGCGTTGAGATGCAAAAGTTATATTCTACGAAACATTAAACCAATCTGCCCAATTTGACGATACATAAAACACGATTATTTTAAAGCGGGGCAAGTTGGGGCAAGAAGTGTTAACTATTCATTAATCTGCATACTTTAATAAAAAACTTTGCACTTAAACCTTTCCGCAACGTTTCGCCCTCCAAAAGATATATGTCACGAAACATAGGCTCACAATCGTACAAATATAAATTTAGAAAAAAAAAAAGGGTAGTTGCCAGTAACTGATCAAACTGCTCTCGTATCAGCCAACAAGGCTTTAGGACAGGCTCCAGGCTGGCTCGAAAAACTTTGTCTTTTAGTCATTCAGGGTAGCCCCTCCACACCAACCGTGCCATGTCTGGTTGCTTTTTGTTTGGTGGGGGGAGGGAGGATTATGGATAATCACCTTGGCGCGTTGGTTTTTATCGCACTTTTTGCTCTCTCTCTTCTCTCTTTCTCTCTGTTTATTTTTGCATAATTTTCTAAGCGTTGTGCCAGGCTTTTACTACATTTTCATTTACTTTTTGTCATTGCTGGTGGAAATTTGTTTACCTACGTGCGTGTGCAAGTTGTTGAAGATTATGCAAAAGTTTTCACACTTGCCATTGCATACGCCCAGGCGCAGGCCTGTCGGTTTTGACAACTCACTCATTATATAGGTATTCCGGGGAAAACAACAACATAACATTTTATTTATAACGAAAAAATTCAATAAGCAAAAACCCACCCACCCAACCCACCACAAGCAATCACAACGACGGGGCAACCGTTTATACCAAATGGTATTATTGCCCGTGGGCAGGAAGATAGAGAGGTAGCTGGGTACAAATTGTTTACTTTACTTTATATTTTCGTAAACTTGCTTTTGGCATTTGTTATTGTTGTTGTTGTTTCTTTCTTGTCTTGCCGTTCCAAGCAAATGAGTTTACGTGGAAAAAATGAAGAAAAAGAGAAGAAAAAGTTAAAAACTAACTTGGCTCACATCTTACTTCCATCCATTTCTAAGTATTCCCCTATCCCCCACCTCCCTCCCTCTATATCCTTAATGTGTTTCGTTGTCGGGCAGAAAGGAAATTTCAAACGTAATGAGGGTCAAACAATATTTGGGCTTTGGTCTGGCTCTTGTTTCATGCTACTTGTGTTTGCCTGGGTAAACAGGACAGCTCACAGGAGCAGCAGCAGCAGCAACAGCCCAAGGAGTCCAAAAAATGGCCACAAAACAAAACACCAATGTTATGTACATATCAGGCTGCACACACTTAACCCTTTTCAAGTTAACCACCCAAAAGAAAAAGGCTTTAAAAACTTGAAGTAACTGACTCTGATTTCCTTAGTAGAAACTCGTGAAAATCAATGGAGATTTGTTTAATGTTTGCCATTTTGGCTCAGTGATTCCGTTTAAAGTTCAAAGAAAAGAAGGGCAATTAATTAAACAAGCAGAAAAATTGTCGCCCTTAAGAGGGTCCTTTTTAGATTTTTTTGTTTTGCATTATTATTAGCTTGGACCTTTCCCTTTCACCCCCTTCAAACCATTTTCAAAAATTCGAAGTAGTTTAGCAGATATTGCCATTTTAGTGGAGCAAAGTTCTTGCTGGAGGAAGCACCTAATAAACCCTTCTAAGGGGTCTTATACCTTTGAAAAAATTTTAATTTTTTGATTTTTTAGTTTTGCATTATTATTATAGCTTGGACATTCCATTTTCATCCCCTTCAAACCATTTTCAAAAATTCGAAGTAGTTTAGCAGATATTGCCATTTTAGTGGAGCAAAGTTCTTGCTGGAGAGAGGAGGAAGCTCTCAATAAACCCTTTTAAGGGGTCTTATGCCTTTGAAAAAATTTTAATTTTTTGATTTTTTAGTTTTGCATTATTATTATAGCTTGGACATTCCATTTTCATCCCCTTCAAACCATTTTCAAAAATTCGAAGTAGTTTAGCAGATATTGCCATTTTAGTGGAGCAAAGTTCTTGCTGGAGGAAGCACTCAATAAACCCTTCTAAGGGGTCTTATGCCTTTGAAAAAATTTTAATTTTTTGATTTTTTAGTTTTGCATTATTATTATAGCTTGGACATTCCATTTTCATCCCCTTCAAACCATTTTCAAAAATTCGAAGTAGTTTAGCAGATATTGCCATTTTAGTGGAGCAAAGTTCTTGCTGGAGGGAAGCACTCAATAAACCCTTCTAAGGGGTCTTATGCCTTTGAAAAAATTTTAATTTTTTGATTTTTTTAGTTTTGCATTATTATTATAGCTTGGACATTCCATTTTCATCCCCTTCAAACCATTTTCAAAAATTCGAAGTAGTTTAGCAGATATTGCCATTTTAGTGGAGCAAAGTTCTTGCTGGAGGAAGCACTCAATAAACCCTTTAGGGGTCTTAGCCTTTGAAAAATTTTTTTTGATTTTTTAGTTTTGCATTATTATTATAGCTTGGACATTCCATTTTCATCCCCTTCAAACCATTTTCAAAAATTCGAAGTAGTTTAGCAGATATT
The DNA here is from genome assembly GCA_018904225.1 of Lordiphosa mommai. NCBI lineage: Eukaryota > Metazoa > Arthropoda > Insecta > Diptera > Drosophilidae > Lordiphosa > Lordiphosa mommai. The sequence goes on along the minus strand of JAEIFT010000406.1, from coordinate 128,080 downwards.
GCCATTTTAGTGGAGCAAAGTTCTTGCTGGAGAGGGGGAAGCACTCAATAAACCCTTTTAGGGGTCTTATGCCTTTGAAAAATTTTTAATTTTTTGATTTTTTAGTTTTGCATTATTATTATAGCTTGGACATTCCATTTTCATCCCCTTCAAACCATTTTCAAAAATTCGAAGTAGTTTAGCAGATATTGCCATTTTAGTGGAGCAAAGTTCTTGCTGGAGAGGAGGAGGAAGCACTCAATAAACCCTTCTAAGGGGTCTTATGCCTTTGAAAAAATTTTAATTTTTTGATTTTTTAGTTTTGCATTATTATTATAGCTTGGACATTCCATTTTCATCCCCTTCAAACCATTTTCAAAAATTCGAAGTAGTTTAGCAGATATTGCCATTTTAGTGGAGCAAAGTTCTTGCTGAGAGGAGAAGAAGCACTCAATAAACCCTTTTAAGGGGTCTTATGCCTTTGAAAAAATTTTAATTTTTTGATTTTTTAGTTTTGCATTATTATTATAGCTTGGACATTCCATTTTCATCCCCTTCAAACCATTTTCAAAAATTCGAAAGTAGTTTAGCAGATATTGCCATTTTAGTGGAGCAAAGTTCTTGCTGGAGGGAGAGCACTCAATAAACCCTTCTAAGGGGTCTTATACCTTTGAAAAAATTTTAATTTTTTGATTTTTTAGTTTTGCATTATTATTATAGCTTGGACATTCCATTTTCATCCCCTTCAAACCATTTTCAAAAATTCGAAGTAGTTTAGCAGATATTGCCATTTTAGTGGAGCAAAGTTCTTGCTGGAGAGGAGGAGGAAGCACTCAATAAACCCTTCTAAGGGGTCTTATGCCTTTGAAAAAATTTTAATTTTTTGATTTTTTGTTTTGCATTATTATTATAGCTTGGACATTCCATTTTCATCCCCTTCAAACCATTTTCAAAAATTCGAAGTAGTTTAGCAGATATTGCCATTTTAGTGGAGCAAAGTTCTTGCTGGAGGAAGCACTCAATAAACCCTTCTAAGGGGTCTTATGCCTTTGAAAAAATTTTAATTTTTTGATTTTTTAGTTTTGCATTATTATTATAGCTTGGACATTCCATTTTCATCCCCTTCAAACCATTTTCAAAAATTCGAAGTAGTTTAGCAGATATTGCCATTTTAGTGGAGCAAAGTTCTTGCTGGAGAGGAGGAGGAAGCACTCAATAAACCCTTCTAAGGGGTCTTATGCCTTTGAAAAAATTTTAATTTTTTGATTTTTTAGTTTTGCATTATTATTATAGCTTGGACATTCCATTTTCATCCCCTTCAAACCATTTTCAAAAAATTCGAAGTAGTTTAGCAGATATTGCCATTTTAGTGGAGCAAAGTTCTTGCTGGAGAGGGGAAGCACTCAATAAACCCTTCTAAGGGGTCTTATGCCTTTGAAAAAATTTTAATTTTTGATTTTTTAGTTTTGCATTATTATTTAGCTTGGACATTCCATTTTCATCCCCTTCAAACCATTTTCAAAAATTCGAAGTAGTTTAGCAGATATTGCCATTTTAGTGGAGCAAAGTTCTTGCTGGAGGAAGCACTCAATAAACCCTTCTAGGGGTCTTATACCTTTGAAAAAATTTTAATTTTTTGATTTTTTAGTTTTGCATTATTATTATAGCTTGGACATTCCATTTTCATCCCCTTCAAACCATTTTCAAAATTGGAAGTGTTACAGATATCCATTTTAGTGGAGCAAAGTTCCTGGAGGAAGCCTACCTTCTAGGGTCTTATACCTTTTTATTTTAATGTTTTTAGTTTTATTTTATGTTTTGAATTGTGATATTATTTAGTAAATACTTTAATAAGCAATTGGACAAATATTTTCATATATAAATTCACACAAAGCAAAAAAGCGAGTAAATATCAACAAAATGCTAATTCCGGTCACTTCCTCCTCACATCAATTTGAGCGTCACAATGGCCGCCGCAATGCGTTCAATTTCTGTGCGCGATTCCGAGAGTTTTGTCTCATTGGCCGTTTGCACTTCAGCTGGCACCTTGCTACCATAATCCGAGGCCTGCATGGCTTGAGTAAGTTTGCCCACAGTCTGTTCCAGTTGATCGGATTTCTTTTGCAATTTGGCAATCTCTTTGTCCGCCTCGATCAGACCCTTGAGTAGCAAATGCACCTCACATTGACCCGATACAGTGAGTATAGCACAACCATTGGGTGTGGGTGTGGTATCAAAGGCAATGCTGGAGCAATAGGATAGGGTGGCCAAATCCTGGGCATAAGCTTGAAGTATGCCATTGGTAGCCGTATCCGTGCAGACTATATAAGCCTCTGTTTTAGTTTTGTTGGGTAGATTATAGTCCGAACGGGCTGAGCGTATGATGCGGGCGGCCTTTTGTACCAACTCCACATCGGATTCGATTTTCAAACTGCGCCAGGAAATGTTGCCTAAATGGGAAAATTAATTGGTTAACAAAATTCAGTTGGAAGTGGAAAAGTTAACTCACTAGGATAGCTGGCTATACAAATGCTGGGTGCAGCCTGTGCTCGGGGCAGACGCTGATATAGCTCCTCGGTTATAAAGGGCATAAAGGGTGACAGCAAACGCAAACCATAATCCAAGCACACATACAAAGTATGTCGAGCGGCTGCCTGTTGTTTAGCCGTTCCACTTTGGAAAATGGGTTTCAGGCACTCCAAATACACATCGCACAAATCATACAGCCAAAAGGCATAACAGGAGCTGGTAATGGCAGCAAAATCATAGGATTCAAAGCCCACATTACAGGATTCAATGGTGGCGGCCAAACGAGATAGAATCCAGGCATCCATTTGATTGGTTTGCTCCACACCCAACTCGGTGCTGTATTTCTCCTGCTCGCCACTGAAATACAGCAAAGCAAATTTGGTGGCATTCCAAAGTTTGTTGCAAAAGAAACGATAACCCTGAACGCGATTTATGTCCAAATTAATATCCCTGGCCTGGGTAATATAAGAGCACAGGGCAAAGCGTAAGGCATCCGAACCACATTCGGGTATGCCCTGAGGATAATCCTGCTTCTGACCCGCCTTGGCCTTTTCAATCTCACGTGTATCCAAATTGGAACCAATTAATTGAGCATGTAAACCCTCCAAAGTAATGCCACGTATTACATCCATGGGATCTATAACATTACCCAAGGATTTGGACATTTTTCTACCATGAGCATCACGGACCATGGGATGCAAATAGACCTCACGGAAGGGCAATTTGCCCAGCAGCTTTTGACCAAAGAATACCATGCGTGCCACCCAAAAGAAGAGTATATCATGGCCAGTCTCTAGCAAGGAAGTGGGATAAAAGGTATGCAAATCCTTAGTTTGATCCGGCCAGCCAAAGACAGAGAAGGGAAATAGACCCGAACTGAACCAGGTGTCCAAAACATCCTCATCCTGGGTAAGAATAATGTTGCTCTCCTCCAGGCCAAAGCGTTGAGCGGCCTTGCTTAAAGCCTCCTCCGGACTGCGGGCCACAATCCAATATTGCTCATCATCGGACTGGAATAGGGAAAAATTAAAGTAGGGAATTAGGGCAAGTTACTTAAAAGACTCCTTTGAAGAATTACCACTAATTCCAGAGCAGACTTAAACAAGTAAGAAAGTCGGTCAAGCCCGACTGTAATATACTCTGTACCTGTTCAGGTCGCCGCCTCCAATTGGCTCCCGATTATCGATAGGTAATGATGAGTAGAATATATGTCTAGAAGGTTCAAACAACCTAACTCCAAAATTGCGGGATATTTGAGGTGTTTTTCAAATTGCGGTGGTGGCAACTCTACTATCGTTCATCTGATCGGAAAACGATGTATGGGGGCTCGATAGGTAATGATGAGTAGAATATATGTCTAGAAGGTTCAAATAACCTAACTCCAAAATTGCGGGATATTTGAGGTGTTTTTCAAATTGCGGTGGTGGCAACTCTACTATCGTTCATCTGATCGGAAAACGATGTATGGGGGCTCGATAGGTAATGATGAGTAGAATATATGTCTAGAAGGTTCAAATAACCTAACTCCAAAATTGCGGGATATTTGAGGTGTTTTTCAAATTGCGGTGGTGGCAACTCTACTATCGTTCATCTGATCGGAAAACAATGTATGGGGGCTCGATAGGTAATGATGAGTAGAATGTATGTCTGGAAGGTTCAAATAACCTAACTCCAAAATTGCGGGATATTTGAGGTGTTTTTCAAATTGCGGTGGTGGCAACTCTACTATCGTTCATCTGATCGGAAAACGATGTATGGGGACTCGATAGGTAATGATGAGTAGAATATATGTCTAGAAGGTTCAAATAACCTAACTCCAAAATTGCGGGATATTTGAGGTGTTTTTCAAATTGCGGTGGTGGCAACTCTACTATCGTTCATCTGATCGGAAAACGATGTATGGGGACTCGATAGGTAATGATGAGTAGAATGTATGTCTGGAAGGTTCAAACAACCTAACTCCAAAATTGCGGGATATTTGAGGTGTTTTTCAAATTGCGGTGGTGGCAACTCTACTATCGTTCATCTGATCGGAAAACAATGTATGGGGGCTCGATAGGTAATGATGAGTAGAATGTATGTCTGGAAGGTTCAAACAACCTAACTCCAAAATTGCGGGATATTTGAGGTGTTTTTCAAATTGCGGTGGTGGCAACTCTACTATCGTTCATCTGATCGGAAAACGATGTATGGGGGCTCGATAGGTAATGATGAGTACAATATATGTCTAGAAGGTTCAAATAACCTAACTCCAAAATTGCGGGATATTTGAGGTGTTTTTCAAATTGCGGTGGTGGCAACTCTACTATCGTTCATCTGATCGGAAAACGATGTATGGGGACTCGATAGGTAATGATGAGTAGAATATATGTCTGCAAACGAAAAAACCTAACTCCAAAATTGCGGGGATATTTGAGGTGTTTTTCAAATTGCGGTGGTGGCAACTCTACTATCGTTCATCTGATCGGAAAACAATGTATGGGGGCTCGATAGGTAATGATGAGTAGAATGTATGTCTGGAAGGTTCAAACAACCTAACTCCAAAATTGCGGGATATTTGAGGTGTTTTTCAAATTGCGGTGGTGGCAACTCTACTATCGTTCATCTGATCGGAAAACGATGTATGGGGGCTCGATAGGTAATGATGAGTACAATATATGTCTAGAAGGTTCAAATAACCTAACTCCAAAATTGCGGGATATTTGAGGTGTTTTTCAAATTGCGGTGGTGGCAACTCTACTATCGTTCATCTGATCGGAAAACAATGTATGGGGGCTCGATAGGTAATGATGAGTAGAATATATGTCTGGAAGGTTCAAACAACCTAACTCCAAAATTGCGGGATATTTGAGGTGTTTTTCAAATTGCGGTGGTGGCAACTCTACTATCGTTCATCTGATCGGAAAACGATGTATGGGGGCTCGATAGGTTATGATGAGTAGAATATATGTCTAGAATAAATAAATAACCTAACACCAAAATTGTGAAAGATATTAAGTTTTTTTCAATTTGCGGGGGAGGCAGGGGGCGTGGCAAAAAAAAAAACTAAACTTGATCTGCCTGCAAGTATAAGAAATATATGTTTCATACACCTCAAATCTCCATCTCTTACCATCTCTGAGATCTCAGCGTTCATACGGACAGACGGACATGTCTATATCGACTCGGCTGTTGATGCTGATCAAGAATATATATACTTTATAGGGTCGGAGATGCTTCCTTCTGGCTGTTACATACATTTGCACAAACCCAATATACTCTTTGTACCTTCGGTACAGAGTATAACAAGAGAGATTAGTTAACCTTAGTCTAGCCCCCTCTAACCACTCACCGTTTCCTTCTGTGCCTGCTTAAAGCTCACATGATAGGCGGGTATACGATGTCCCCACCACAATTGACGCGACACACACCAATCCCTGATGCCATCCATCCAATGATACCAGGTCTTGGTATGATGTTCCGGCACTATTTTCAATTCACCCGAGCGTACAGCCTCCGTGGCCGAGGCCGCCATATCAGCACAGCTGACATACCATTGTGGTTTAATCAGGGGTTCCACCACATCCTTGGAACGACTACAAATGGGCACCACCATGGGATTATTTAAAGTTTCACGATACAACTTCAATTCCTTCAGCTTCTCCAGCAACAGTTTGCGACACTGGAAACGCTTCAGACCCGTAAATTCACCATAATCTCCAATTATATAACCCTCATCATTGAATATAGTTATAAAGGGCAAATTACAACGCTTGCCCACTTCATAATCATTGGGATCATGGGCGGGGGTAATCTTTACCGCCCCCGTACCAAATTCCATATCCACAAACTCATCACACACAATGGGCAGCCGGCGATTGGTAAAGGGATGTTTTACATATTTGCCCTGCAAATGCTTATAACGCTCATCCTTGGGATGTACAGCCACGGCCGTGTCACCCAGCATGGTCTCTATACGTGTGGTGGCCACCACAATTTCCTCCTCCTCGGTATTCTCCACTTTGTAGGCAAACTTAATGAGCACACCAAATTCCACCTTCTCCTCATAGCCGGGTATGGCCAGAAAAGTGCGTCCTGGTATCTCTATTTTGTCCACTTCTATATCCGAAATGGCCGAACGCAAGGAGCAGGACCAATTGACCAAACGGGAGCTGCGATAAATGGCACCCTGTTCATGCAAACGTACAAAGGCTTCGGTGACTGCCCGACACAGCTGGGGATCCATGGTGAAAGGCCACTCTAGACCAGTCATATGAGCTACCCAAAGACTTTAATTGATCATAGATGCGTCCACCCTTCTCCCTGCGCCAGTTCCATATACGTTCAATAAACTTTTCACGTCCCAAATCATGACGCGAAAGTTGCTCATCACGCCAGAGTAATTTCTCCACCACCACCTGAGTGGCTATGCCCGCATGATCACAACCAGGCACCCACAAGGTGGTGCGTCCCTTCATGCGATGATAACGCGTTATGGCATCCTCTATGGAATTGGTGAGAGCATGACCCAAATGTAAAGAACCCGTGACATTGGGCGGGGGTATAACCATGATAAATTTGCCATTGGGATTGGGTGAGTCAATGGATTCACGCTGGAAAAATGGAATAAATATAAAGTTTAATATTTCTGGTCAGAGTGGTACAAAACCTACACCATATTCTGGCTTGAAATAGCCCTCCTTCTCCCACCAACTGTACCACTGAGCCTCCACATAACGTGGACTATAGGCATCCGGCAGTGGGCCACTTAAATCTTTCTTTTCACCCGGTGCGGTCTGAGCTGAGTATACAGCCGCCTCCTTTACCTCTTTGGAGCGTTTCTGCAAGAAAAAGAGAGCGTGTAATTTGGCCACAATTAACTTTCACTTAACCTAGATTTCGCCCTCCCTTCCCTTCTCTTCACTCAACTCACCTCGGGCTTTTCTTTCTTTTCGCCTACGGCGGGCACTGCCGCTGCTTTTTTGTCCAACTTGGCCTGCAATTTGGCCAATTTTTCAGCCTTTTGACGCTCCTTTTCCAATTGTTTAGCTGTTTTGGGTGGACCATCGGCTTCAGCGGCAGCCGCTGGTGCCTCAGTTTGCGGTTCCGACTCTGGCATGGTTGTCTGGAATTCAGCTGATGCAATTTGGTTGCCAAATGTATGAAATACTTAACTGTTATTACTCACTTGCAGTTGGTGTGTGTTAGCAGGAGGTGGAGGAGTAGTTGGCCAACAGATGAAAACGTGTGCAGTTTTAACGATAGTCTATCGGCCTATCGATAGCTATCGATATAGCTGTAAGTGTTAGTGGTGGGAGATAATCAAACGTGACTGAGTCACTGTGATAGCCGTGACTTAAATTTAGTCAAATAAAAGCTAAATTTAAATGAAAATGAGACTTGTTTAGGAGAAAATAATTTACTTAAACTCATTTCAAAGCTATTTCAAGTGAATCAAACATCCCAGATAAGAATCGTTATAAATCTACCTTCAGTGATTGGAAAGTCTCATTATTTTTGGTAGTAAAGTATGGCCAGTCCTAGGTAAAGGTAATAAATTTAAATTTGCATTTGTAGTATCAAATAAAAATTTCGGCGCATAAAAGGAACTCGAAAATTTTTTTTAATCATAGTTGCAAATTTTAATATTTTTTTTAAAGCAATATTTTATTCTTGTATTTTAACTCAAAAATTCTTTCAACTGGGGCTTACATTGCAATTCTTTTTCGTTTCTTTTATATAGAAGAATTTTGCCATTATTAGTTCCTTCTTTTCATTAATGATTTTTCAACTGCTTTCCAATTTTTATGACTTTAAGTTTATCTTGTGCCTCTTATGACGATCCAGTTTGTCAACTTCAATTTTCTAATTTCTTATGAAAACATTTTTATAATATAAATATCTGTTTATAAAATATTACTTGTGGTTCGACCAAATTTAAAATATTCGGGCCTGTTCCAGTATTCTTTTGATCAAATTATGTGAAATCAAAGATATTCCATTTATTTTCAAACGACTCTATTGATTGCAAATTATAAACAAATCGTCTAATCGTTTCTTGAAAATAAGACCCTACCAATTCCGATTGATTGAACACACGGGAATAGACCAGATTATTCCTTAAATTTATATTATAAAATATTAGATTTAATGTTTAGTTCAAAAATAGTTTCTGACCTTTACCATTTCTTCTTACAACAGAGATAGTTATCACATATTTTTATCTCTCTAAAGTCCTGTAGAATTCTATTCTTAGAAAATGTAAAAATTTGGTCCATTAAATATTTTTACTGAGAACAATATTTGTTATTTCAAATATTTCCTTACCTTTTGAGAGTATCCAGAAATTTATAGCTATAAGGTAAAAGGTAATCGGATTTTTAAATCTATGTAAGGTAAAAGGTACACTTGTATCTAGGTAAGTATGCTAGTACAAATATATTTCCTAACACTGTGATTTAAAAAAAAATAATTTCATCATATATTTTAGCTCGTTAAAAATTGTCAAAATGGCATTCAAATAAAAAATATATATTTGGTATTTGGCCTTACAAAGCTTGCGATATTTTTCAAACTTCGCGCCTTTGTTTCACTGCAACAGTGACCTTACCGATACTTTTAGTATTTTTCTGGCAAAGTGGTCACATTATCGATAACCAAAGTTATCGACAGTGCAGTTTTTGCAACATTGAGATAATTAAGGCAAAGGAAAATATCTTGAAAATTGGTTAAATAAAGCGTGTAAATGTTATGTTCAAGTGTGCTCTCTTAAATAACAAGTGTTTGGCCCCCCAATTAAATGTTTATATTGTTGTTTTACCTCCTCCACCCCTCCTGTTGTTATAGACAATAAGAAAGCCGTCTTCTGATAAGCATCGGGCTGCCATCTTATACAAAAGTGAAAAAAAATAAGTAAAAACAACTAACATTCGCGAATTACTGTGCAATTCGCATTTACGCAGACATGTGCAGTGCCACTCGGGCTAGTACTACTCTAATCTTGTGTAAATAATAAAAAAAAAAAAAAAACTTGCGTCTCTGTGTCTATTGTGAACGAACACATTTTCTCGGTCACGTAGGCCGCGCGGTTTCGTTGTTATTGCCAGGCGGAGGCGGGGCTCTGCAAAAAAAAAAGTATCATAAAAATCTAAAACAGTTGGCAAACAAATAATAGTATATAGAAAACAATTGCGGTGTAATATGTAAATCCTGGAAAAGTGTACATAAAAATTTACTTCAAACTGAGAAACTTGGGTAAGTTGCGAAATGTGTATGCATTTTTTTTTAATATTGTGTCTCAATTTTCATTTCGCAATAGCGAGAAATTCGCCAAATCGATTTTTCAATTTAGGACTGGTTCTCTCTCTCTCTCGTTGAAGCTCTCGCTCTCAGGTTTTAGCTCTTTTAGCCGGGTCATGCGTCACTTGGCCAATTCTCGTTTCATTTGGGTAGGAGACACTGGAAGAGGCATCCTGATTTTGAGCAATATTTTAACTAAGAAAGTTTTAGGGATTCATTTAATTAATGAAAATTTTTAATCCTGTCTGAATAGGGACACTAAATGTATCTTCAATTTAGGTGAAAGATAAAACCCTTTTAAAATGGATTTTTTGGTAGTGTGAGTAAATCGGGGCACCCTTTCAAATAACTGCCTGATTTAAAATTAAAACACTCCATTTTTAAGGATAATCTTTAATATTCATCAAGAGCCCGAACCGAACCCTTTAGTACCGGTTCAATTTGGCTTTTTTGAGTCCAACAAACCGAATCTTCAAAATTTGTAATCCTACCAACCTTAATCCAAGCTCGGCGATACAGTGTAAGCCAATGAGTTCTACTATCCGGATAGGCCAAATACCTACCTGATATATTGAGAATTTTTCAAATTTCGATATTTTAAATGTTGTAATTTAGTGTATATTTTTATTAACTTTATTTAGCATTTAGCAGAACTACGAGCGATCCGAGTTTAGAAATGTAATTTTTGTCTTTATATTGGTTAAGCGTTTCCTTAAAACTTCTTTCTGACAGGATATAAGCTACAATCGGAATGTAATCTTTAGGTACAGGCTTAAGGAAATCCAGTAAGGTTTCCTTTATTAACCTTTTAAAAGAATTAGCGGATATATTGAAGATCCAAGTTCAGAAATGAGTTATTCCCATCCGTTCTATGTACAAAAATCGACTTGATTCTCATACGATTTGGATCGTTTTTGGGTGGGACGCGATTTGTAAAACATATGGGATAGTCTTTCAAAAGAAAATCTGACGCCCTCCACTAAAAAACTATATTTTTTATTTCGGGTATTGCTGAAAAGTTATTTGTGACAGTAAATCTTCAAATTTCAAAATTCGATTAGACAAAAATTCTACAACCTTAAGGCCAATACTCAGATGAGATAAAAATGTAGTTTTTCACAATACTTCATATAAATAGAAACACTTTCAAGCAGCTTTGAAAGCTGAATACTATTGAATAGCTTCCATATTTATATGAAGTTTTGAAGTGAGTTTCTCATATGAGAGTTTTGATAGGATTTTACACTAAAATTTGACACATTTCTCAGATTGACTATTACACTATCTGAGCAACTCATATGAGAAATCAGACAAGTGAAAATTCAGCTTTACAATTTATATGAGGGAAAAAAACTTACAAACCTCAGTTTTTTTTTGAAGTTAGGTAGGGCTGAGCCCCCAGAGAACCCTATTGAAAATTATCTTGAGTCTTTTTTATTATGATACTTTGAATCGAAAAAATTCGACAAAGTAAATTTTTTGATCCTCCATTACTTTGTCAAAATAATATAAATATTTTGAACCCAAAAGTGTTAAAATTAAAATAAGTTTAATTTTTTATACCCTTGCAGAGGGTATATTAAATATTCTTGTCAGCATGATGGTGGTCTGTCGTTCTTTCTTTTTTGTAACGCATCGAAAGAAGTCTTTATTCACAGACCACATTAAAGGATATCATATATTCTTGATCAGCATGACGAGCTGAGTTCATTTCCGTCTGTCCGTCCGTCCGTCTGTTTCTATGCTTATCTCTCCCCTCAGTTTTAAAGTCTATCTTGACCAAACTTTGCAAAAAGTCTTTATAAATACACAAAAATAAAAATCGGAGGCTGCACATCTTAGTCGGTTAAAAAACTAGTTCTAGTGGAAAAACTTTTTTGTTTTCCATCGTAGCGTCATCAATCTTGGTATATATTAGTTTTATATGCTTTCACACAATTCTGGAAAAATTATCAAAATCGGATGACTATAGCATATAGCTGCCATATAAACGGTCGGTCAAAAAACTAGTTCTAGTGAGAAAAACTTCTTTGTTTTCCATCGTAGCGTCACCAATCGTGGTATTTATTAGTTTTATATGCTTTCACACAATTCTGGAAAAATTTATCAAAATCGGATGACTATAGCATATAGCTGCCATATAAACGGTCGGTCAAAAAACTAGTTCTAGTGAGAAAAACTTTTTGTTTTCCATCGTAGCATCACCAATCTTGGTATTTATTAGTTTTATATGCTTTCACACAATTCTGGAAAAATTTATCAAAATCGGATGACTATAGCATATAGCTGCCATATAAACGGTCGGTCAAAAAACTAGTTCTAGTGAGAAAAACTTCTTTGTTTTCCATCGTAGCATCACCAATCGTGGTATATATTAGTTTTATATGCTTTCACACAATTCTGGAAAAATTTATCAAAATCGGATGACTATAGCATTTAGCTGAAATAGGAACGTTCGGTCCAAAACCTAGTTCTAGTGAGAAAAAATTGTTTGTTTTCCATCGTAGCATCAACAATCTTGGTATATATTAGTTTTATATCCTTTCACACAATTCTGGACAAATTTATCAAAATCGGATGACTATATCGGTCTAAAAACTAGTTTTAGTGAGAATAACTTTTTTGTTATCAATGGCATCGTCTTTAATAAACTGCAAGGGCTCCGCCGATGTTAGTACGGCTTTTTTGTAACATATAAGACAATTCGGTACGCATAAGAGGGAGTTTTCCTTGAAAATTCCAGAGAATTTGTTCATACAACTTTTGTTTTGTGTAATTCTTCAATTTGTATAAAAAAATGCAGGCTCCAAATTTTGGCAGCTGCTCCAGCCGCATCATTAGCATGACCGACCGACCCCCCACACCAGAACCAGCATTATTTTTTCCTCTTCTTTTTCGTTAAAAAAATTCTCTCAGCTGGTAACCTAATACCTCGACCCGTACGATCGCCCCCCAAATATATGAACAGGATCAAGCGACCCCAACAGAAAATATAAAAAACACAAAACCAAAAAAAGGGAAAAAGTTTCAAATTGCGTTCCAAGCAACTTGTTTAGGGAAAAACCGGTCTGACACTCCTCGGGTCAGGATCAGCAGGAACGTTGCGATGGCTGGACGAAGATTACATACAAGTTGTGAAGGGAACGAAAAAAAAAAAAAAACAACTAAACTAAACTGTTACAACATTTGAGATTTCCGTTTTGTGTCCTCAAGAAGGAAGTGCAAAATCACGCAGAAAATCACAACTTCCTCAGACTGAAGGCAGCTGCGTGTGTGTGTTTGCGCAGGCGTGCGTACATTGAACTTTAGAGTCCTTTTTAATAGTCAGGTAAAAACACAGAACACACACTCAGACGGGACAGCAGATGTTTATTCGTCGTTGCTTTGTCGCAGGTCAGTTGTCCCAGGAAAGAGTTAAATTTCATTATCCTGTGAAGGGTTTGTGTGTTGGCTTCGTTCTCAAACATTTTGTGTTTGTCTTTCGGTCTTTTGTTTGATTAGAAGAAGTCATTAACCGCAGCAGAAATGGTTTATAATGTTAGTATGAGTGATCTTGTTGGGTAACTTTGCAGCCCCCCCCCCCCTTTATTCGCGATAACGGCTGCGCAACGTCTTGGCATCGATTCAACCAAATCCTGGCATCGTTTTAGAGGAATATTGCTCCAGGACTTCCGAATGACTTCCCAGAGTGATCCGTTGCTGGTTGGCTTAGTAACAGCAACTGCCTTTTTCACATCAGCCCACAGATTTTCGATGGGATTGAGGTCTGGTGACTGCACAGGCCACTCCAAAACATTTACAGAATTTTTCCCAAACCATTCCTTAGCTTTCTTGCTGGTATGCTGGTTATTGTCTTGTTGGAAGACCCATTCTAGCGGCATTTCATATTCTGCGAAGGGTAGCATCACCGTTTCCAAAATATTGACGTATACATGTTGATCCATTATGGTTTTGATCCAATATATTGGACCAACTCCATAGTAAGAAAAACAACCCCATACCATTATGCTCGATCCTCCATGTTTAATGGTTTTTGCAGTGTATTTGGGATTGTATTCTGAGTTTGGAGGACGTCTGACATACGAACGAGAGCCTTTCCCACCAAACATAACAACTTTACTCTCATCTGTCCATAAAATATTCCTCCACTTGTGGGTCGGCCAATTTCGATGTTCCTTTGCGAACTTCATGCGCTTGGTAATATGTCTCGCATTTAAAAGAGGGACCTTCCTTGGGCTGCAGGCTTTTAATTTATGTTCTCGGAGACATGTTCGAACTGTTTGCACTGTCGCAGTTATATTTAGGTCATTTTTGAGCTCAGTTGCAGCCTTGAAAGGATCCTTCCTGCTCTCGTGGATCAACCTTTTAACGTAAAACTGGGTCAGGGATCGTTTCCGCCCACGTGTTTCAGTTTTTTTTTTTTAATTTAATGCGTTTCTTATCATTTGGTTTGAACACTTAATCAATCGGCCAACTTCTCTAAAGGATTTTCCATTCAAGATCAAGTTTTTGATTAGTTCGCGTTTTGCCTCACTACAGTGTTTTCCACGACCCATTGTACAGATTTTTTGTACAGTTGATGATCAAAATAATATAATTGAAGTCAAATCTCTCAACCACGTGCTTTCCATCAAAAAAATATTTATTTACGCGTTTGTGGTCCTATTATTTTTTTCGGCATTTTCTTTTGGCCTTTTCCAATAAAAAACAAAAATCGAAATATCGATAAATACTTCAAGGGCAAACATACTTTATTTTAAAAGAAGTACACCAGAAAATTAATAAAAAAAAGACTCAAAAAAAAATCGCAACACTAATTGTTTGTTTTTTGATCAATTAGACAAGGTGTCATAGTTTTAACGTTTCCAACTCAATAGAACAAAGATAGCCAACTATTCCAGGGCAAACAATCATTCACATTGCACACACTAGAGCGCCTAGCAACCGCAGTGACAATCAATTGATTTGGAGCAGATGCCAACCATTTACAGATCATCTCATCTTTGGCGCACGCTGCATCCCCTAACCTAAAGTGATTACAATGGCGCATGCCAGGGCCTAGATTGAGGACAAGACCAGATGTTGCTATGGTACTAATCAATGCAACAGCAGGCAAGGCAAGGCAGGCAGGCAGGCCGGCTGCATTTTGTTGTACCTTTTGGATGGGCCACATCTGTCGCCTGTAGTTGATTTCGTGCTGGGTCCTGGGCCCAGCTGCTTTCACAACCGAATTTCGGACACCTGCCTTCTCAATATTTTTGGAGCCAGAATTTTAGACTTGAAAATCAGCTGATTTTGGTATTGCGCAATGTTTATAAACAAAAGTAACCCTTAGACATGTCTGGGCATATTTTTGGAATCACCACCAACCACCGACGATGACGACGACGACGACACCGACCTACATTGGCGCACTGGGCTCTGGGCCACATGGCGCATGGGGTGGTTCCGCTCACACGCACGCACAACGGCCTTCTGTAGGTGCAAGGACGTTTGGGAAACCCCCCAAAACACAAAAAAAAAAAACACACACACAGAAACCAACCCCAGACCGGCACCGACGCAACACCGGAGCACTCCGCTCTTGGTCATGTGTTTTTAACCCACCACCAACACCTTCATAACATGCCGGCATGTCATCCATATCCATCCGCACAACGTCTTCGTCACTTTTAGGGGTTTTCCAAAAAAAAAAAACCACCAACAACAAAACCAAAACAGAGTACATACGCTTCTGGTGGTAGTTAGTGCAAAACGCGCTCCCATTCATTCAAACATAAACATACCCCCGTGCATTGTTTGTCCTTACACCGACGACTACTAGCCTAGATCTCATCCATAAGTCAGGTGTATTCCTATAGAAGTGGACTCTAGTACACAACCCCCGATGTTTTACTGAAGTGTTAACAAGTTGGTAACTCAACAGGTCACCCCCGCAGGGTGGGTGCCACGATAGAGGGTAATTAGTGGGGGTTATACCAGAGATGATGGCATTGACCCGAAATGTAGATACTATATATATATACGGGTGGGTGTATACGGCGGAATTTCGTTTTGAAGGGTTGAAGGTCATCGGAAAGGAGGTGCTGCTTTTTCGATAAAGCATTGTTGTGCAAGGTTATGTACTAATTGTGGGGGATGGTGAAAGAATTTTAAGAAATAAACTTCAAATAATAACGATATATGACAACAAGCGTGTGCGATGGTGCAGTGCATTGATACACCATTCCATACGTGTTCAGTGCAAGGTCTTGATTTCAATTTCCAAACTAAGCTAAGTTGACTATACAAATTTGTATAGTTTATTGTTTTTCAATAAGACAAACCACCAAAATTAACCAAACGCGGTTTTGAGTCTTTGAAATGTAAACTAAATCCAAAACTATGAAATATAAGGGAAGCCAGCACTTGTAAATATTATTCCCAATCCAAAAAGAACATAGTCCCATTCCGACCCCAAAACGACCGAAATCGTATGGAAATTGGGTCGTTTTTGGGTCGAAACTGATTTGTAGAACACATGGAAGTGACTATTCCAACTCCCACCATGACTAATCTGCTTACAACCAAATGTTTGTTATTTCTAAATCAAGAACATTTTGTTGCCAGTTGAGTTTTTGTTTTGTTTCTAGACTGACCCTGTACTCAGATGGGATAAAAATTTATTTCTGCTAAATTCTTCATTTAAAAAAAAAAAGCCATTAAAAAGCATTTAGATTGCAAAGCTTTTCTCAACTGTTTCTATTCACTTGTTAGTAAGTTTAGAAAGAAATACTACAGCTGTTTAAGAGTATTTTCTAAAAAAAAAAAATTATTTCATAATATACAATAAATATTACGATTAGTACGAAAATACTTAACAAAGGGCCGTTTTCTCCTCTTCAGGTTTTTGAAATCTAGGTGGATATTAAAAAATTTGTTTTACGGTAGAAGTATAAGACTTTGTATTAAGAAAGTACTTGACTTGGGCGGGTTTCTTCATTTCATGTTATTGAAATCTAAGTGGATATTAACAAAATTTATATTGCCGCTTTTAAAATATCTATGCTTGTGTCTTCAACGACCCGCTTATGATTTTTAAAGCTTGCATACATTTTCTGAATATCCACCTAGATTTCAAAAGCATGAAGATGAAAAATCGGACCTAAATTACAAATTTTTTAATTTAAGCACGATTTTTAATTTCTAGATAAATGATCTTAAACCCTTTTGAGATATATCAAGAAAGACTTCAAACCGATACAGAGCTGAACCTCTAACTTACGGTTCGGTTAAGGTTAGTTGCCTCTCCTGAACCGGACCACGAAACGAATCCTCCTCCCCAACCGAATCTTCTCAAAAAAAACTAATTTCACATTTTTAGGACCACAATTTCACCATCAAAATAAATGTAAAATACCGGATGAGAGTCTTCTCAAAGATATAGGATTCTGAAGATTTTGTTTACCGAAAAGTACTAAGTGTAAAGAAAATACGACCATATTTACGTATAAGGTCGACAAATCCCAAAAATAGATTTCAACAAAGGTTAGAACAGTACGTCAGAATAAAAGGAGTTCAAAATGTTCATGGTTTAAGACCATACCATTTTAGTATATTTCCAATTTGCCTTGAAACAAGGATTATACTTAAAAACCGAAAATCATGATGAAAGCCCTTGAAAGTATGCTATGTTTATGAATATTACAAATTTAGGAAACTATTTTGTGTTTATACTTCATTGTATATCATAGAAACGGGAATTTTGAGGACAGAATCAAGCCAAATTCCATATTTAAGAGTTGTAAATATAAGGGTTTAATTTAAAAAAAAAATAAACAATAGTTTTTCTTTGCTGAGGTCTTCATAAAATGGGAAGATGGTAGCGCGCACCGTACTTTAAAACGCTTCAAACGTAGAACTGGCCCAATTTAGGTATATCTTCGAAAAGTTTTCCAAATACGTTTCACATTGTCAGAGAATATTCTTCAATATATGTACATTTCGAAAATGCAAAATTTTAAATTTTTTTGATAACTCCTTAAGGTGTTTTCTAATAGGAATCCTAAATAATTTAAGCTATTGGGAGTAAAACATTGTACATGAAGTATTGTAGAAAAATTTTTAACAACTTGATGGGAATTTTGTCGAATTCTAAAGTTGTTTCTAAAGTTTTCTAAGAAATCCTACTAACAAAGAATTTTAGTATCTGTTCCAGAAATCTTCTGGAGAATTCTAAAAATATATGCAATTATATAAGTATTATTTAAAATTCGTTGAAGAGTTTATTTAAAAGATTAGAAAAAATCTCTCAAAACCTTTTAGATGTGTTTTCTTAAGAATCACACATGTATTTGCTCTAATTGAAGCATATTTATATATTTCTAAGAATTGTTGAAAATTTGATCGAAGAGTTAAAAAAGAATGTACTTAACCCTAGAAGGTCATCGTTCGTCGATTCTACTACCGAATTGCATGTACTTCAATCGTACATCAAAATATCGGGTCTTCTACCTTTAAAAAATGTTGTTTCTTCGATATTTTTTATTTTGCTTTATTATTATAGGTTGGACACTCCCCTTTCATCCTTTTCAAACCATTTTCAAAAAATGTAATCATAAATGTATGCTAAATGCTCAAGTAGAAAACGTTATTTATAGAAATTTTTTGAAATAGTTGGGAGTGAAATAATAAAATTAATTTTTTTAAGTTTATGCTAACAGTGCTCCAAAAGACATTCAAACTCATTAATCAACCACAATGACTCTTTTATTTAAACATTCGAGCTACTACATTACTTATCCTCGTTCTCTTCGCATTCAACTAAGGTTTCCTTTTCAGCGCAAGGACCTACATACATACATACTCATATATACGTAAATATGTATGCCCTGGCCTCGTTCCATATTTTCATTTGGCATTTCTAAGCCATCATAACAGAATTTAGAGCATTGTGTTTTTTTTTTGAAAAACAAAAGCGAGCCCCTTCCTGCAGGATGTGATGTCCAATAAAGTTAGATTGTACAGCCACTTAAGCACGCGCCTCTGGGTAAAGGTTTTCCTGTTTTCCGTTTTCTTTAGTGCTTTTCAAAATGGCGACAACGAGACTTAACTAAATCAAAAATCAATGAAAGTGCGTAGACGCTAAAAAAAAAAAAAAAATAAAACAAATACAAAATCATTTCAAGCAAATCAAATTCAGAACAATGGCGGACCAGGCGAAACGCAAAAGAGAATTAATTAGATTGCGGCGGCAGCTGCTGGGGCGTAGAGAGAGAATCCAGAGAATGCAGAGAGCAGCGAGTGCGCGTTGAAAGCCTGACAAAAGTTGCCATGCGCTTTAGAATTCTTCCTCCTCTTTTTTTTTTTTTTTTTTTTGCTTCTTTTTAATGCACAACAATAACAAAAATAATGGCGGCTCGAAATTGTAACTGTGGGCGCCTCCTTTTTTGGTGTAAAGAGAATACATATACATATACATATACATACATTTATTCACGGAGCAAAAATGTAACGAACGCCACGCCAAAAGCAAAACAAAAGCAAGCGGCAAAGCCAAACAGTTGTGCAATTGAGATAAAGGACAACAAAAGGGAAACTTCACAAAAAAAAAAAAAGGGGACGCGTGCTTTGCTTTTTGGGCCTCTGAAGTTGACACGGCACAGTGGTTCCATGTATAATTAAACTACCTAAATGAGGCAGCAGTGGCTCAGCAGCATTTTAGAATTTGTGTGATTTGTTTTGGTACAGCCTACTGAGAGAGCTTTTTGTTAAGAAAAGCGGTGGACAGAAATGCAATCGCTGAAATAGTATTTGTGAGTCAGCAGAGCAAAGTTGTCAATGTGCTAAACATGGTGGAATTATGCACTGAAATGAATAAGCTTAGAGCTTTTGCTCAATGTGCAAGAGTGAGACAGACAACGTTTTCATGAATAGCTTCAAGGTGTATCTATTCCTGGTGTGGCAATGACTAAAAAGTGTAAACTCGAAGCTTTTTCTAAATAGCACACTGACAATATGTTAAGCTGTCTTTACACGACCTGATTTCTCAGCTGAGTTTTCGTCAGACCTGAGTGTCAAAAAACTCAGCTGAGCAACTCAGTTTTGCTTTTACACATGCCTGAGGAGCTCAGTTGAGTTAGTTACAGAACCATTGGTTCATTGAAATCATCTAGTTCTTTACATAAATCAATGGAATAAACACATTTAATAGAAACAAGTTTTGACTGTATGGCAGCTTGCATAGTCACCGATTTGATCAATTTCCAGAATTGTGAAGGGGTATAAGACATGAACAGAGAAGCATTAAAAATAACCGGCCTGTCGTCCAATGACATACAGACGAAATAACCATGGAATCTTCTTGTTCAATTGTTCAAAAGAAATGTAGTTTAATGATGGATTACAAGCAATAGTTGTACAAGCCATACATACATACCTTCTTATTTGGTTGGGTCATGGCGATCTAACTTTTCTGATGGAAAAACTTGCAGTTTGTTTGTTAAATTTTAATAAGAATTTATTTGACATTCACAAATTACCAAACCGATAAAAAAAATTGTACAAAAATCCTGGAAGTGGAAACGTTTGCTCACTTGAATTATACAACACTATGAAATGACAGATGACTGCTCATCTGAGCGCTCAGGTCAATACGAACCGGATCGATTTCACCAGATGACAACTCAGTCGCCCTTTTACACGGGCTGACATCAACTCAGACGAAAACTCAGCTGAGAAATCAGGTCGTGTAAAGACAGCTTAAGCTATGAAATAAAAGCTTTTGAATGACCGCCACACCATGATAAATCCATCTTGGTGCTAACCATATTTAAATAACGCTCTCTATTGGGTGTGCTGCGTAAAAGCGGACGAGTAGAAAAATCAAAGGGAAAAAGAGCTTTTGAAAGCTCTCTGCCAGTTTTGTCAGTTGCCACTGGTAACTTCGCTGCTTTCATTGCCCATCCCTAATATAATACTGTGCAACTTTCTTAAGACTCACCCGGTAGGATCAGCATCAATTTATAACGAGCTTTAAAGCTCTCTCTATTTAATCTGTCTGCCGAGATGAAAAATCATAGGGGAAAAATAAGCTTTCGAAAGCTCTCTGTCAGTTTTCTGTATATGTATACAAATATCTTCTCAATTGCCACTGGCAACTTCGCTGCTTCCATTGCCGAGCCCTAATATTCTACTGTACCTTTTCTCGAATCGAACGAATTTGGTTGGATAGTCGACCGTAAAATGGGGTTTATCATTTGAAGGAGTTCCTCAAGGTGATTGGGCATTAGTGACTGAAAAATATATTTCGACCCATGAATTAAAAAATCCTATAAATAATAGTAGACTGAAATGTATTTTTAAATTTTAAAGATATATTTGAGTATTTTTGCACCACTGTGCCCAAAGATACAATTTTTAAATCAATTCTCACTGGCAACTTCTCTGCTTTCATTGCCGATCCCTAAGCTACTACTGTACACCTTTCTAAAGACTTTCCCGGTAGGATTAGCATCAATGTATTACGAGCTTTAAAACTCTCTGTTAAATCTGTCTGCCGTGTAGAAAAATCCAATAGGAAAAAGGTGATTTTCAAGTTCTCTGCCAGTATTCTGCATGTGTATATAACTGTTTTCTCAGTTGCTACTGGCAACTTCTCTGCTTCCATTGCCGATCCCTAATATTATACTCTACAACACTCTTAAGACTCTCCGGTAGAGCCGAACAGTATTTCCTTTTCGCGAATCGACAGATCGACCTTGACATTAGTGACTGAAAAATATATATCGAGCAATGAATTAAAGATTCCTATAAATATTAGTAGATAAAAATGTATTTTTGAGTATTTTTGCACCACTGTGCCCAAAGACTGTAACGTCAACGCGTGTGCTTGGCCTTACAAAAGGATATAAAAACAGGCAACTGCCAACAACAAAAAAAAAAAGCATAAATAATCCTGTTGTTGTTGTTGTCGCAGCTGAAGGCGACCAGCGAATTGAAATTTTATGAGAAATTGTATTAGAAAAACGCTTTGTGAATCACACGAGACACTCACATGCACACCCAATCATACACACACGCACACACACACACACATAGGATGCAAACGAATATAATATAAAAACAGGGAACGGGAATGTGAAAAGGGGACGCGCATTATGGCGGTCTCTACGTGCGTTCTGTGACGGCGCACGTCGTCGTGTGTATTTTATGACCAGGACGAGAATGACGAGGACGACGTCATCGCCAGTTGTTGTATGTTTGGTTCCTGTTTTCGCTTTTTACCGTTCAGTCAATGACCACATTGTGTATACAGCGGCTGCAACTGTGTATGTGTGTGTGTGTGTGTGTGCCTGCCGGAAGTTGACGCCGCCTGGTCATTCTCGTTGCTTTTGGCTCTCTCTCTCTCTCTTTTGGTTATGCTTGAGCTACTTTTGATAAAACAAGCTTTCCAGACGCACAGGATCTCGCCAGCTCCCCAAATAACAACAAAAAGTGCAGCGTTTGCATACTCATATTTCCATTCTTTTGGTCACGCTTTGATCCTGCCGTTCCCCCTTGTCGCTGTTGTCGCCCAACTCCCCCCCCTCCCTTCCCTTTTTCTATATAGGCGTTGCCCAGTTAATGACATGTTGTAAATTATATTCCTTCTTGCCGCTTGTAATTAGTTTGGTTTCGTATTTTTGCGGTACGTCTGTTGGTTTTTTGTTGTTGTTTTTGTTTTTTTCGGTATTTTTTGAAGGGGCGAAGTCGCAGGAGTAAAGTATTCTTTTAACTTATTTCTTAAGAAGCCTGTTAAAAGGAAGGTCATAATTGAAAATTCGTTTAGATAAATGCTTGAGTTGCTAAAGCGTAGTCTATGTATTAGATCAGCGGTGGGCATAAAAATTGAGTTTGGGCGCAGTACAACAACTGAACTAGTTGTTGAAAGTTTTGGAAAGATAACTAAGTAGCAGGACCTCGAGTCAGCTTAACCAGTATTCCTAGCAACAGAAAGGTCGCCTTTAACACTTTTAACAAAATTTTATATGGAGAATATGGTGGTTAGAGAACCAAATCTTAAAAATCAGCGTTCAAGCTCTCCAAATAATATTCTCCCACATGCCCCCTGGGTTGGCAGACTCCTTTTAGTCGTATTTTGTTTGCAATCCCCAAGAAAATGCACTGATTAAATTGTTTGTTGGTCTCTGGTATAGTCATGATATATACCCTTTTAAGTATGCTACGGCTGCCAGCGTTCTAGAACGAACGGGATTGAATTCATACCGTTTCGTACTTAAAATTTCGTAGTATCGTACTTGAAGTGAAGTCGTAAAAATTTACAAAGTTGCTATGGAACAAAATTTTAAATCAGACTGAAATACTTAAATCAAGAATTTTTTACTCAAACGGGAACGGAATATAATGAATACCGATTTGTACTTAAAATAAAAATTGATTCGTTCATGGGTGTCGAGTGGGAGCGGGCAAAGCTGAGAGCAAAAGCAAATTGGCTCTCTTGGCTTCTCTCTTTGAGTTTCGTTTTGGCGTCTGGAGCAAACGTACTTGTATGTAATTTGGCGCCTAGGGAGTGGGAGGCGCGGTCGAGTGCGCTCAAGACGCAGCCGTTCTTGTGCTTCAGTCCCGAAGTCCCGAGTTCGATTCCCAGACAAGGAAAGGTAAAGTAAGCTATTATTAATTTATAAATTATTATATGTTTCAGAGATTCTATCACACATTTAGGGAAGCAGTTTCTCGAAAATATAAAAACAGTCTCGGGTACACAGGGTTGAGCCATTCCGAGAATTAACCCATTATGTTGAGGTGTTGAGTTATTTTTTTTTTGAACCAATTGGGATTGGAACAGTCCAAAATGTACTTAATGTATCCCGAAACGGTCTTAAATCAAGTATTTCGGGATTGAAAAAATCGTACTTGAACCAAGTATTTTGTACTTGTATCAAGTATTTTCGTACTTGGCGTACTATTGACACCGTTTGTACTTGATTTAAGTATAAAGTTCTCGGTTTTTTTTCTGAGTGTATGTTTATTAAGTAAAATGAATACTTATTATACCCTTGCAGAGGGTATCTTAAAATTGTCACGATGTTTGTAACGCATAGAAGGAAGCATCTCCGACGCCATAAAGTATATAAATTCTTGATCAGCATGACGAGCCATGTTCGTCTGTCCGTCCGTCTGTTTCTATGCTATCTTCTCTCTCAGTTTTAAGGCCATCTTGCCCAAATTTTGCAAAAAGTCGTTAAATACACATAGGGTGCACATTTGTCGAAATTGGCCGGATCGAATGACTATACCATATAGCTGCCATAGGAACGATCGGTCCAAAAACTAGTTCTAGTGGGAAAAACTTTTTTCTTTTTTATCGTAGCGTCACCAATCTTCGAACATATTTATTATAGATGCTTCTACATAATTGTGCAAAAATTTATCGAAATCGGATTACTATATCATATAGGTGCCATAGGAACGATCGGTCAAAAAACTAGTTCTAGTGAGAAAAACTTTTTTGTTTTTTATCGAAGCGTCACCAATCGTGGTATATATTAGTTTTATCTGCTCCCACATAATTCTGGAAAAATTTATCAAAATCGGATGACTCTAGCATATAGCTGCAATAGGAACGATCAGTCTTAAAACTATTTCCAGGATGTTAGCCTTTTATTTTTTTTTATTAGTCTTAAAACTAATTCGATATATAAATCTGGTTCGACAATCTGAGTGAATATATGTCGTTCGAATAGATAATTCTTTAGAAAAATATTACTTGCATACTTTGAAGGGCTAAAATCATGAGACACAAGCCAAATACCTGTGCCTCACTGCTAATCGGAAAGGAGATTCAAGCGATTAAACTTGCTGTTGAGTTTTATTCAATCAAATTGTTTCGTGCTCAAGCTCCGATTATAATCAGTCGCTCTCCTCTAACGCACACAAAGTCGCTGCCATCAACGCTGGCGACGCAGGCCAGCGGATCTCGGGTTCCGTCGGGTCACGCGGGACCTGAATTGAAATCCTTTGGAAAATACATTAAGTCCACGGGATGACACACACAATGAATTTATTATTTTGAAGTTGAAGAAATTTTAAGTAACTTCCTTTAGAAAATGAATATAAGATTCGAGTTTTGAAAAAAATTGACATTATTGGGGAATTTTCCGCGGGAATTTTGTCCTGCGCCCTTCTGATACCAATTCTTGCGCATAAATGTAGGCTTTAAATATTTGTTAAAAATTCTTTAAACGTTTTTTCGGAACATCTTTTGATTTGCAACAATTGGTGTGAGTTATTTTTAGTCATAGAAATTGGTTGCACACTCAAAGCCCGTCCGTTATTTCGATTAAAGGAAAATTAGTTGAATTTTGTTGTTGGTGCCCACCGTTGTTCTAAAATATTAAGAATTGTTTGCAATTCTGTAGTACACATTTTTTTTTTTGGAAATCATTTGCTTAATTTTTAGCTTCAAGTCCTTAAGATATTCTGATAAAATTTACCTGCCTAGATCCTTATAACTGAGCTCCCCCCCCAGGATTAAACCTTTGCCAAAAGAAACAAAAAATGTGAATACAATGCATAATGAGGACTAAGCCTTAAGCGAATTCTCTGCAGGCTTAGGCCAACGTATATATATAAGAGAGAAAGAGAGAAAACGGCGGCTGCATCTTTCGATACGTCTCGTTTTTGGCAAACAATTTTATTCGGTTGCATTGTTAGGACTGAACAACTGCCGCTTTTCCTACAATTCTGCATTTTCCACTTCATTATCCTGTCAAACTTGTTTGCCTCTCTCTTTCGTGTTCGCTCTGGCTCTATACCAATTTTCCTTTTACATTTTGCTTCGCATTAAAAGGACAACGCTCTCAGCTTCTGTGTGTGTGCATGTGTGTGTGCGTCGCAGTCGACGTCTCTGTCTGCTTCCTTGTCATGGTTGTCCTGGCATCAGGCTCAGACTCTGCCACTGATTCAGTTTACGCTCACAGCTCCGACAGCTCAGACCATGTTGTTGGCTCGTCGCGCTCGCCGTGTGTGTTTATAAGTCACAATATATATTTTAACATATACATACATACATACATACAAGTCAAAGACTGGAAATAAGGAAAAATCGCACAGCAAAACGCAAATGTTGCAGGGCAACATTAACAACCAAAGAAGGAAACCAAAAAAAAAATTGTGTCAAAAATTTAAAAAACAAAACCTGAAAATTGTGCAAAGAAAAAGCAAAATGTTTACAAAAAATGTGCAATAAACTACAAGAGGAAATCAATTAGCGACAATTTTTTGGGATTTACACACAGAGCAGGAAAAAAGAAAAGAAAGGAAAAACCCATTGAAGCACATCATCACAAGTGAGTTCTAAATTTCGTCTTGTTTCACACACACACACACACACACACACACATGGCTCTCTGTACTCGCTACTTTTATATGTATGGGTCCCCTCCAAATATCCTGCCTGGTCCTTTCTCTCTCTCTCTCTCTCTCTCTCTCTCTTACCCAACTAGCAAATAGTTTGCGCACTCGTCGTTATCCTACGTCCTTCTCATCGTTGTTGTTGTCGTCGTCATCGTTGATTTTGTTATTGGTTCTCCTGGTCTTCATCGTCGTCATCATCATCATCATCATCGGGTGGTGGTACAGTTTTCTGCGTAGCCCAAAATTGCGTAAATTTTCATCTAGTTTGCTTGCATGTCTCACACTGCATTGTCCTCTCTCTCTCTCTCTGTCTCTCTTTGAAAATTGTTATTATTGTTTATGGTATGACAAAAGCAAAGGAACAATATTAAATAAGTAAGACTTATTGGACATTTGCTGGGGGAAAAATAATTATGCAAATTTATTTCGTCATTCATTAAGGATAAGTTGGGTAATTGGTGAATATTTACCTAAATGGTTTGTATGTGTGTATAGAATATCTTGGAACCAGTATTTCAGCAGGAATTCATTAAAATACTAGGTCTAGATCCAGATCAAGCAAACAAAGTTTTCAAATTCCATGTATTAAGTATTTTGGAGACATCTCTAAAAA
Organism: Lordiphosa mommai; assembly: GCA_018904225.1. Classification (NCBI taxonomy): domain Eukaryota; kingdom Metazoa; phylum Arthropoda; class Insecta; order Diptera; family Drosophilidae; genus Lordiphosa; species Lordiphosa mommai. The sequence goes on along the minus strand of JAEIFT010000406.1, from coordinate 101,286 downwards.
CTCAAACACTTTGTTTAACCAGAAACACTTTGTTTTATTATTAATACAATTATAATGCTGAACCATTATGTCATCCTTTAGAAAAGACATAGGTGCAAATTGCCGAACCTTCTATATTTATGACCTCCCGATCCTGAACCCAAACCGCATGCCTTCTGAAAAACAAAGTTAGGTCACTTTTTCAAGAACTTATAGAATTTAATTTAATTAAAGAAAACATATTAGTTATAGACAGGGAACCTGGTAATAAATATTTAAAATCCTTATTATGTACAATGATTTTGATATACAATCAATTTTATGTTATTTGTTTAATTAGAAAACAGAAACGTGAGAATTTAGTCAAAATGGAATTATCGATATAAAATGCTTTAAAGAATATAGTCAAAAGTGTATTACCGATATTAGATGCTTTGAACTAAATATCGAAGTCAAAACTTGGGTTTGATAAGACCAAGAAATGGTCATTTTCATACGTTGCAGAAAAAAACGATAACCGCTTTTTTGCTGATACCATTGATATTTTCTTAGCATATTGGCCATTTCTACGGAACTGGATTTGTCCATCAGCCATTTTTATCATCCATTTGAGTATTAAATAATGTTAAATTGATCTTAGTTTTTCATCAAACAACGGAGAAAAATCGTGAAAAATATCCAAATGATGTGAAAATGGTAGCTGAAAAATTTATCAAAAGGATGTGTAAATTTTGAAAAGGATATGCTTTTTTTTTATTTTACTATTTAATAATAGAACACAAAACAAAAACCAAAAAAAAAACTAGGATTTTCTCCAGATTTTTGTCTCATAACTCCAATTCCCTAAAGAATATGCAAAAGATTAACTTTTTTTGGACTTAGGATCGAAACTTGTACAAATCAAGAACCGTTAACGACATTTGAAAAATGGTTTGAACCTTCGGCAGAATTTTAGAGACTAGTAGTCTTCGTTATTAACAATAATGAAAGTAATTAACGTGACTTCAGTGGCTCGAGAATTGAAAATTGACGACTGAAATTTTCTGACTCAAATCTCAAACTCTTACGTTTTCAGTTGAAGCTTACACACTGATGCCCATAATGGGAATGTGCCAATTGATCTATAAGAAGTCCACCATGACCGAAAAATTTTTAGTAAAAATTATTTTTATTTTTTTTAAATAAGTAAGTTTTGCCGGCTTGAGGTCAGGTATTTGTGTTTGCTCACAACAACAACAACTTATGCACTCACCCCAAAAAGAGCAGGTTGGTTATACCGTACTGTTTCATAGACTTCCCAGTCTAATCTTCTGTAGCCTTTTGGTAAAGACTGCAGATTTGCCAAGTGCCCTTCCATGCATCAATACCTTAAACAGTTGGGAATTGCAAAGTAATGAAAGTAACAAAGAACGAGCAAACATCTGCAGTCTGCTTTTTGAATTAGTGCTTAAGCTTAAGTGAACGCTTTGAGGTGTCCTTTCTACATCAAATCAGGTACTTCTCGGAGAGCCCTCGGGAGTAAACCGCGATGGGCACATAGTGGCTCATTGCGCCCTTGCAGCTTGGTTCCCACTGCTGGTTTAAACTATTAGAGAGATGAGCCAAATTCATATTAGACCAATTTCTCTACAAAATGGTAGGAGACTACAACATATACTTCTTGATGTATGAAATTAGTTTGTCAAAGGTATGGCAAGCAAATCTGCTGCTAAAGATAGACATTATTGGCAGATCAAAGAATGTAAAAAAAATTTGACCCATTTTATTGCAGATTGCCCGATTCTAAATCAGCTTAGGGTTCTGCACTTTCTAAATGGAATAATGTCAACTTGAAAATTTCACGATATTGTATTAAATCTATCGAAAATAAAATACAAAGTTATCAAATATTAAGCTGATAATGCAATGTCACTTTTATAATATCAAAGTCAAACTCGGCCATGTTCCGTATTCCAAGTCGATTTAAGTGTAAACATTTCCATTTCGAGTTGAAATTTCTTATTGGTACATGGAAGGTGACTAGTATAACTATGATGAGATTTGAGTAACCACGGAATTGTTCTAGCAGTTGACACCGATTGCTCGAGCAAAAAGGACGACACGATCTAGTAGCCTCAGATTGGCTTGTCACCTACATATGCATTTATAAAAAATAGAATCGGAATCAACTCGAAATTCGGAACATGTCCCACTATTTATATAGGAATGAAAGTTTGCAAAGTAATTTATGTACTTTTTTGCCTGTAAATATTTCTTATATAAATTCTACTCGAAGTAATTGGCAAATTTTCAGCTTAAGGTCAGTTCTTAATTAAGTTAAGCTATTCATTTCGATAGGTTGGAATGTAAGGTGTTTTGAGTAGGAACTGGATTTCACTATACTACGTAGGGATGCAAAAAAGTGCAAGTAATTTGTAGTTTTTTGCCTGTGAATATGTCTTACATAATTTCTGCTCGAAGTATTTGGCAAAATTTCAGCTTAAGGTCAGTTCTTAATTAAGTTACGCTATCAATTTCGCTAGGTTTAGTATAGTTCTACCGATACCTGTTCATTTCACTGACCGCTAAGTCAGAATATAAGGTGTTTTCAGTAGGAACTAGCGATATCACTAACTACTATTCGTTAGGGAATTCGCTAGATTAAAATAAAACAAAGAAGCGGAATAGTTTAACCTTGTTTAATTTAATATTTAAAAACAAATATGTATGCACTTGCAAAGGGTATATTAAAATTGTGCAGATATTTGTAACGCATAGAAGGAAGCATCTTCGACCCCATAAAGTATATACTTCCGTCCCAAAGACGACCCAATTCCCATACGTTTTGGGTCGTTTTAGGGTCGAAAGCTATTTTTAGAACACATGGGATATTATATATTTTTGATCTGCATTAATAGCCGATTCAATCTAGCCTTGTACGCCTGCCCGTCAGTTTCTATGCTTATCTTCTCTCAGTTTTAAAGCTATGTTGATAAAACTTTGCAAAAAGTCTTATTTTGTTGAAATCCGGCATATCGAATGGCTATATTTTATAGCTGTCATAGAACGATCTGTCCTAAAACCACTTAGTGAGAAAAACTTTATTGTTTTCAATGAAAGCGTATTCAAACTTGGTATTTATTTATTCTTAATGAATCTACACAAATCCAGAAAGTTTGATTTAAATCGGACAGCTATATCATATAACTGCCTTCGGTTTAAAAACTAGTTCTAGTGAAAAAAATTTTTTTTTTCAATGGTAGCATCTTTAAATTTGGAATTTATGCATTTACAGAATTATAAAAAATGTTTGATCAAAATCGGCCGGCTATAGGATATAGCTGACATGGGAACGATCGGTCCAAGAACTAGTTCTAGTGAGAAAAACTTTTTTGATTTCCATCGAAGCGTCACCAATCGTGGTATATATAGGTTTTATATGCTTCCATATAATTCCTGAAAAAATTTATCGAAATCGGATGACTATAGCATAGTATATAAATAAAAACTATTTGTTGTGAGAAAACTTTTTTGTTTTTATCGGGTCCCCAATCTTGGTATATTTGTTATTAGTTTTTTCATGTACATAATTTCGAAAAAAATTATCAAAATCGGATGACTATAGCATATAGCTGCCATAGGAACAATCGGTCAAAAAACTAGTTCTAGTGAAAAAACTTTTTTGTTTTCACGTAGCGTCCCCCACCTTGTTTTTTTTTGTTTTTTTTGGGTTCCCCTAATTTTGGAAAAATTTATCAAAATCGGATGACTTCATAGCATATAGCTGCCATAGGAACGATCGGTCAATCGGTTAGGAAAAACTGGTTTTATTCATTGAGAAAACTTTCATTGCAATGGTGGTATATTAGTTTTATATTTTCAAATTATAAAAAATTTATCAAAATCGGATACGACTATAGCATATAGCTGACATAAAAATTTGTCCAAAAACTGGTTCTAATGAGAAAACTTTTTTTTCCCCCTGCCTCATCAATCGTGGTATATAAGTATTTTTCTATTTGTTAATTATGAATATTATCTACTACAATACAATTTTGCCAAATTTGATGAAAATCGGATATATATATATAGTATAGCTTCTGGCTTGTGGTTACGAAAAAAAGTGGCGCCATCTGTTAGTCAGCTTTAGAAATCACTCAACTAACCTTGTTCTAAGCCAAAATTAAATTTTCCAAAAGAAAAAAAATTTTAAGAAAATCAGGAAAATTATGAATTATATAATTTAAAAAAAACTGCAAGGATATATGAACATCGGCAGGTTAACGAGAGAGTCTCACCTTGACATATGTTTTAAGCAGATCTTAATGCAAAAATTGGTTTGACAATGCTCTCGAAGGAATTTTCTGTATGGTTTTAAAATACTCTTGACTAATCCTTAAAAAGGATCAATTTAATGATTATATTTTTGAACTTGAATTTTATTAGGTTTTCTAAATGAATTGAATTACTTTTCAGCATATTTAAAAAAAATTCTTAAATTTTCAGCTAATCAAATGTGACAGATCAATGCACTTTTTTTTTTTTTTTTTTTTGTAAGGAATTTCTCGTTGTTGTTTGCCCTGTCTGTCTAGTAGCTGCAGCATATCCTGCCAGCCTCTGGCTGCTTGCTTTGCCTGCCTGCCTGCCTGCTGTTGTCGACGACGACGACAACGACTCGCCCATTCAGAAAAAAAAGGCGCTCGAAATGTTGCAGCTGTTCCTGTTTGCTTTGTAATCGGCGGCGGCAGCAGCAGGGGCAGGGGACGGGGCAGGCAAAGCATCTGCTGTCTAGAGTTTGTAGTTTTATAATACCCTTCCGTCTGCTTTATCACAGTTGCAGATCCCTCACTTAAATGAAAATGTCCGACATACCGCGCATAATGGTCTTTCGACCCACTTGGGAGGAGTTTAAAGATTTCCCCAAATACATAGCCTATATGGAATCTCAGGGTGCACACAAGGCGGGTCTGGCCAAGGTGGTGCCACCGCCGGAATGGGTGCCACGTCGTAGCGGCTATGCCGATTTGGATGCACTGAAGGTGACCATACCGGCGCCCATATGTCAGGTGGTAACTGGGAAACAGGGTTACTATCAACAAATAAATATACAAAAGAAACCGCTGACTGTGAAACAGTTTAGCGATTTGGCCAGCACCGAACGTTATGCCACACCCAAGCATTTTGACTATGAGGATTTGGAGAGAAAATACTGGAAGAATATAACCTATGTGGCGCCCATATATGGGGCAGATGTGAGTGGCAGCATAACCGATACCGATCAGGATGTAAGTTTGAAGCAAGCAGAAGGAAGTAAGTTTTGAATTGCATTGACACAGACTCTATTGAAACTTGCAGAGTTGGAACATCAATCGTTTGGGTAGCATACTGGACTTTGTCAACAAGGATTACAATATACAGATTGATGGTGTGAATACGGCGTATCTTTACTTTGGCATGTGGAAAACCACATTTGCCTGGCATACCGAGGATATGGATTTGTATTCCATAAACTATTTACACTTTGGTGCACCCAAGACCTGGTATGTGGTGCCGCCCGAATATGGACGCAAACTGGAAAAGGTGGCCAATCAGTATTTTCCGGCCAGCTATAAGAATTGTAATGCATATTTGCGACATAAGATGACGCTGATATCACCACAGATACTCAAACAGCACGATGTGCCGGTTAGCAAGGTAATTTGGGGTGACTTGAGAAAGGAACTCTTGCCCAAACTAAAACTGTTTACAATTACAGATAACACAGGAATCGGGCGAAATAATGATAACCTTTCCCTTTGGCTATCATGCGGGTTTTAATCATGGCTTCAATTGTGCCGAGTCTACCAATTTTGCAATGGAACGTTGGATTGAGTATGGCAAACGGGCCACACAATGTACCTGCAGCAATGATATGGTCAAGATTTCAATGGATACATTTGTGAAACGCTTTCAAAGTGAACGCTATGATAACTGGCTGGAGGGTAGAGATGTGGGCAGACATCCAGAGGATGCTTTGAATGCGGTAATGACAGCGGCACCCTTGCCACCACATTTGGATGTTTTACTAAGTGATAAAAAGTAGGTGACATTTTTCAAATCATTTAAGGGAAAAAAGCAGGGACCGAAAATAACAGTTATGGAAGTGAAAAAAATTACTACGAAATATGGATCCCCTGATAAAATGGAATACATGAATCTTCCTAATTTTGAATGGCGAGTCATTAAATGGGATAAATTTTTATTTGCAATTTTTATCACAAAAAATTTTGAAATTGTTAATTATAATTTTTAAATAAATAAAAGTTATGAAAATTTAAAGTTTTATTTTAAAAAATTTAAGTTATTTGCAAATTTTTTATTAAAAGTTGAAAACTAATTTTATTATAAAAATTAAAATTAATTTTTATTTTGTAATTTTTATAATAAAATTACTTTTTTAAATATTATGAAAAAAATTTTTTTATAAAATTTTTATAAAAAAGTTACTTATCTAGTAGGCGTTTGTAAATCATCTTTGATAGAAGGAAACAAGATTTACTTAAACCTACTAGATATAAGTAGTATTTTTATAAAAAATTTTATAATAAAAATAAATTTTTTCATAACAATTAAAAAAAGTAATTTTTATTATAAAAATTACAAAATAAAATTAATTTAAATTTTTATAATAAAAATTAGTTTTAACTGTTATTCAAAATTTTTATATAAAAATTATCATTTAACTGTTAAAACAAAATTTTTATTTAAAAATTATAGAATAACGATTATTTTCAAAATAATTTTATTTAAAATTAGAAAATAATTGTTATTTCAAAAAATTTTATCCAAAAAGTTATAACAGTTACGGTCCCTGAAAAAAGGAAATTATTTGAAATTATTTCTACTCTCTTTTGATTGATAGAATGAAGAAGCAATGCAATCCCACCAAGGCCAAAAGCTTTAAGGAGCGTAATCCTGATTTGGATTTGGATGAAATACAACAGAATCCCAATGTTCCCGATGATGTCAAGGCCATGCTTAAGGAAAGTGTTTTAACCCTCAATGAGGATGAGTCCGAGTTTGTAAATGAAGAGGATGCCATGAGTTTGCAAAGTCCCGCAGATTTGAAAACCAAACAAGAGCTGTTGGAGTATATAGATGATGGCACAGGTGAGCGCCAGCATGAGAGAGGGAGAAGAAGTGACCCTTAACATTTGATTAATTTCTTTCACAGACGATGAAGAGGAGGAGGAATTCAAGCGACGCAAGCAAAAGCGTAAAAATGATGCAGACTATGATGATGACTGGGTGGCAGCCACCACCACCAAACGTAGAACCAATTCTAGAACTAGCAGTCGAGGTCGCAGTCCACGCACCAAAGATGAACGCTCCATTTCCCCAGCTTCCTCCAGCTCCTCCACTTCACGTGGTGCACGACGTGGCAACAAGGCACAGGTGACACCACGCAAAACGCCCACCAAACGAAAAAAGGAGGCAGACAAATTGGCCACCACTCCTGCTATTACCAGCATCAGCGAGACGGCAGCGGCGGCGTAGGTGAGAGCCTAAGCACCTCAACAACAACATTCATCACCTCAACCAACACATCAACATTATCATTATAATATAATCCTCCAACTCACAAACACTTTCCACTGCTCCACGTCGTTGTCTTTTTATTTTGTGTGTGTTTTCCTCCTTGCTCCTTTCCGTTGCTTTGTGTTTAAACTTTAAGCTAAAAAAAAAAACCAAATGTAAGCGCCAGAGAAATGAAAAACTAAATAATGCTTGAACAAAAAAAACTAACCAAAAACCAAAAATGTTTTACTAAAAATTCTACAGGTGTTGGTCAGGGGCTTCGTTTCGTTTTTGCTTAAACCCTATCCCCTCCCCACCCCCTCAACCCTTCAAAAAGAGAGTCCATTTGTGTGTGTGTGTCAGCTTTCTACTTCCACCTTTAACTTAAAATTTCAACTAAAACAATTTAATAAAAACAGTTTGATTACATTTTTACAGATGTTAAAAAGGAGCCACAACAACAATTGCAATTCATGCAACAAGCGCGTAAATTTGAGGGCAAAATACCAAAATTAAATCAACCCAGCTCAAGCCCCACAACAACAACAACAACAGCAGCAACAACCAACTCTAGTCAGCAACAATTTGTGTATATCAACATGTTGCCAGCCGCCAATACACTCAATGGCATTCCACAGCAACAACAGCAACAGCAGCAACCACTTTATACCACCAACAACAGCACGAGCAGCAGCACCGATGGTCAGGTCTATCAGCTGCAAAATGAAATACTCTGTGATGCAAATGGACAACCCAGCGCCACCGCGGGGGGCACATATCAAACCACAGCCACAAGCAGCAGCAGTCCCTCACATCCAACCGGTAAGTCTCTCTTTTGTGACTTTGGTTAACGGTTTTATATGTGTTTATATTTTGTTTTTTGTGTTTGATTTAGTTTTGTTTGTCTCTCTCTCTCTTTCTAATTTAATTGTTGGTTGTAGTCCTTTGTATGTACTTGTATTTAATCTATATAAATTATTGTTTAAAAAAAGATAACAAATTGGCCAAATTTTGTTCACTCACATTTCCATCTCCATCTCATTTTTTCTTTATAATTTGTTAAAAACATTTTGTGCCCAAAATTTTTCAAAGCAAAGAAATACAAATTTTCCATTTTTTGGTCTTCCATTTGCGGTGTTTAAAAAAAAAAAAGAAAAAAAGAAATCTCTCATCATCCACCCACCCACAACACAACAACCTTAAACAACCAACAAAATAATAACCCAATTGCTTTTCAATTCTTATTACACTTTACATATAATTTACATATATTTCCTCTGGTTGGTCGTCTGTCATCTCTCAATGTTCCCTCTCAATAATAATAAAAAAAAAACAACAAATAAATAAATGCACAAATCATTTGAATTTTCGTAAAAATCTGTGCGTTGGAAAAAACGGCTCAAAAATTGTTCAATTCTCTTTTATTAGTTGTAGTTTTCGGATTTAGTTTAAGTTTTGTTTTTTTATTGAATTTTTTTTTTTTTTGTTCTCCCTAAGTTAATTCTAACTCCTTTGCCAGAGCGGGCTGAAAAAAAAAGTAAATGTTTTGGAGTGACTCTAAAAAAAATCTAAACAGAAAGCAGAGTCAATTGATAGTGCGAGGTTTTTTGATACTTAAAGCCGTTCAAGTTGAGAGGACGGAAAAATATGATTGTGTTGGTGAGCAGCAGACTGCCTGCCAGAAGCTCATCTCGCATAGTCCTTTTTCAAGATTTTCTGTGCTCACCGATGCACAACAGCCATGACTTTGGCTCGCGTTTGCTTGAAAACACAAATGCGCTCGGCACCTGGTGGCTATGACTTGGACAGGTCTGGTTTAAATATCCCAATCGATAGGTACATCGCTCTTTTTTAATTAAATTTAAGGGGGTATTCTAGTGTAGAGACATGAATTTTAGGTAATTTTTAAAGTGTCGTAAAAAAAAAGCAATCAATATTTTTACCATCCATTTTTTATATGTGATTTATTAATGTTTTAAAAACAACAAAAAAAAAAAAAAACAAAAAAAGTCAAAAATTTAAAGAACTGGCAGCCGATGAAATGGGGGGCGTCAAAAAATTGGCAGATGAGTTTTGACATGATATCAACCCTCCTAGTCATATGAAATGAAAAAATAAAAAGATTATTAATCTGCAATGATGTCGCAAGAATCAGAACTAGCGATCAGTGAAAAACATTTTTTTGACGAAATGGCGACTGTTTGAAAAAAAGACGATTTTTTTTACCATTTTTTTGAGTTTCTCGAATTTTTTAAAAAATAGTCAAAATTGAAATTTTGGGATGAGGCTAGTTCCAATTCTTGAGAGGTCTATAAAGAAGATTCTCTGAAAATTTCAAGTGAATCGGTCCAGTAGAACTCGAGAAATCGTGACAAATATATTGAAAAAGTCTGTTCTGAGAAAAACGCATTTAAAGTTTCTTGTAAAGTTTTTCGCTGTCAAAGTCATGAAATGATATAACATACTTACTTTTATTCAATCTGCCATTCCTGCTTCATAAATCAGACCTTCTTCTACTTCAAAAAAAATATTTTCTGCGTTTCTCTCTTCCAATCGAGCAGTTCTGGCCTCCTTTGAAGCGTTGGATGTACGTATTTCGGAGCGTTCAATCCGGGCGTTGTCTCGTCTCACAGCAAATGAATGAGCTTCCGGCCCAATTTTCATTCCCATAAGGGTCATCATTTTTAAAATTGGAATGAAACCTTCATTCTGTACTAAATACATACTTAATACACTAGACCCAACCGAACCAGTTTGGAGGCCGGGTCAGTAAAATGTCTATAGCTTCGAAAATAATTTAAATTTTCAAAAATCCTCTCGTAGACATATTCTTAAATAGTTTTTGAAATTCTACACTAGAATACCCCCTTAAAGGTCTGAGGTTTTTAAGAAGTCGAATAATCGTTCACAAAGTGACACGGGGGAAAAAACATGTAAAAAAGCCTAAAGTCAATTAAATGATTTTCGGCAGTATTATACGATGGTTTCCAAGCCTTCGAACGAATCTAGCATGAGGAATTGATCTTCAAGTTAATGCATATCCTTCCTAGGGTCTTTGAAGACTACTTGTGTCTTTTTCGAGACTAAAAAAGGGACCTTTTTATTTTTGACTCTTCGAACCCGAACCACTTACTCAAAAAAAAAAGAAGTAATTTTTTAATCGAAAGAAATTACATTAATAACATTATTCCAAAATAAACTTTAAGGGACGATTTCTCATTTTCTATATAACTGATATGTGTCAGATAAACTTTGAATATACTTCGCTTTTTGAAAGTTTATGTGACAGATAGAGCTATGTAGAAGATGAGAAATCGGCCCTTAAAGACTCTACGTCAGATCGCAAAAAAGGGCACTTTATTAGAGCAATATAAAGCAATAAACAAATATCGAATAAAAAATCGATCAATGATCATATAGATTCCTTTTAAAATAACATACTTCGATTCGTATTTTTGGAAAGGTCTTAATAATGAAGACTTATAAAATATTGCGCGTTTTGAACACTAAAGTTTGTTCTTTCTAATCTAAAAAGCCTGCACCGAAGAAAACGTCTGATATATCCGGACTAAAATCAATCCCAATCAATGCCAGATGAAGGTGGTCGACCTGCCAATTAAGGTCTAAAAATAAAGGTGCAGAGGTGGTAGCCATGATTCCGGGACTTTATGTGATCGGAAATGGAAACGGTAAATGAGGTTATGATCAGAATTGATGTAATTCTGGCCCGGACCTCAATTATATTTTTCAATATTTTTTTTAAAAAACTGGCGGCAATTTAAAAAAAAATTCGATTTTTTAAGTTTTTTTCTGTAATTTAGTGTAAAAAAAAAATATTTAAAAAAATTTTTTCCTCTTGATTGAGGTACGGGCCAGCATACATCAATTCTTGTCGATTGCACATGGCTGATCAAAATCAGTTCAGTAGAACCGCCAGGGGTAGGGTGAAGATAATGCAAAAACAGTTTTCGTAAAAGCCTAATGAGTGCTAAGAAACTAGCCCACTAAAATGGCAATATCTCCAAAACTATTTCGAATTTTTGAAAATGGTTTGAAGGGGATTTATGGTGAATGCCCAAGCTATAATAATAATGCAAAACAAAAACATCGAAAAAAAAATATTTTTCAAAGGTAAAAGCCCCTCTTAATTGGTATTGAGTGCTTCCTGAAGCATAAACTTAGCTCCACTAAAATGGCAATATCTCCAAAACTATTTCGAATTTTTGAAAATGGTTTGAAGGGGATGAATGTGGAATGCCCAAGCTATAATAATAATGCAAAACAAAAAAATCGAAAAAAAAATGTTTTTCAAAGGTAAAAGACCCACTTAACTGGTATTGAGTGCTTCCTGAAGCATAAACTTAGCTCCACTAAAATGGCAATATCTCCAAAACTATTTCGAATTTTTGAAAATGGTTTGAAGGGGATGAATGTGGAATGTCCAAGCAATAATAATAATGCAAAACAAAAACATCGAAAAAAAAATATTTTTCAAAGGTAAAAGCCCCTCTTAATTGGTATTGAGTGCTTCCTGAAGCATAAACTTAGCTCCACTAAAATGGCAATATCTCCTAAACTATTTCGAATTTTTGAAAATGGTTTGAAGGGGATGAATGTGGAATGCCCAAGCTATAATAATAATGCAAAACAAAAAAATCGAAAAAAAAATATTTTTCAAAGGTAAAAGACCCTCTTAATTGGTATTGAGTGCTTCCTGAAGCATAAACTTAGCTCCACTAAAATGGCAATATCTCCTAAACTATTTCGAATTTTTGAAAATGGTTTGAAGGGGATGAATGTGGAATGCCCAAGCTATAATAATAATGCAAAACAAAAACATCGAAAAAAAAATATTTTTCAAAGGTAAAAGCCCCTCTTAATTGGTATTGAGTGCTTCCTGAAGCATAAACTTAGCTATCCAAAACTATTTAGAATTTTTGAAAATGGTTTGAAGGGGATGAATGTGGAATGCCCAAGCTATATTAATAATGCAAAACAAAAGAAACGAAAAAAAAAATTTTTCAAAGGTAGAAGACCCCCTTAGTGAAGGTAATTTATGATATCGAGTTTCGAGTTGTGTTTTTTGAGGGAATTTATTTCTGTGGTTCGGTCCAAGAGACCCATAGAACCTGAACCAATTTGGTTCTAAGAGCTTTATACTCAATTTATTGGCTGTAGAAATATTCAGAAAATTATTCTAGAACAGAGTTTGTCCCCCATAACGCCTGACATACGAACACATTCGGCAATTGACACGAGCCGAACGCATCGCGAGCCCATTGCCAAGAGAGTAAACAATTAAACAAAGCCAAGCATTCGTTGGCTAACGTTCAACGAAGTAGGTCAGCGGATTTGCGCCTTTTTTCTAAAGTCTTTCTTTGACTTTATAAGGACTTGACTTTAAAAAATTAAACTTTGTAAAATTCTTCTTGCCCAAATCGCTTACTTTTCATTCCATTCTGGCATAGGAATTTAATTGGCCAATCCACAAAACAAATTCTTATGATTTCTACGTAAATTTGATTTATAATTATTTTTTTTTTTTTTAGAATTTAGTTAAATTCAGTTGCGAGTACTTTTGTATAAGTAATTTTATTTAGTTATGATTATTATTATAATTTTTTTAACTTAGATTTAAGTAAAAATAAAACCACAAATTCTAGACAAACAAAAACCAATTCACTCAGGCAACTTAATGACTTGATGTCCAGCTCCTTTGGCCCTTTTATAATTTTGCACTCACTCCTCCCTCTCTCTCTCTATATAATTTTTTTGTTTCGTTTTGAGTGAATTGTTGTTTGATTTCGATTACGAATTGTTTTTCTGATTCTGATTTATGCAAATATTACATTCCAACACATCTTTTATGAACCAAAACAAAATATGTATTTTCACAAAAAATATAAACAAAAGACAATGTGGTCACAACTATTAGTTCGTCCAACATTCTGCACACCACCACCAACGGAGGAGTGGACACACAGCCACAATATCACTATATTACCACAACCGGAGAAGATGGACAAACGCCGACGACCATAGTGTTTGAGAACTACAATGGTGGCATGCCAACGGCGGTTACATCAGCAGTGCCACAGCAAAGCCAGGCCACAACGACCACCACCACCACCTCGGCTCTGGTCAATACAGATGGCACCATAATAGAGTTCGATGGCAGCACCTATGAGGAGTATCATGTGCTGAAGAGTGAACCCGTGAGCAGTGATTGCCTAAGTAATGCCAGCAGTGCGGTGGCCGCTGATATAATCAAATATGAACCCCAGCCCATGGAGGAGGAGGAGGAAATGGATGAGGAGGAGAGTGCTCTACAGGTTAAATACGAGGAACAGAGTTTGGATAATGATTATGAGGAGTTTCAAGTGATCAAGGCTGAAGTGGAGGCAGAGGCTGCCGAACAGGCAGCGGGTACCACCAGCTATACCATCAGCACGCAGGAGGAGGAAAGTGTGCCCGGCTCAGTGCCCAAGGCAGGCAGCGCTGCCGCCGCCAAACAAAAACGTAAGCGAAAAACCCGCGTCATAGCCGAAGATGAACAGGGTGAATATTTGGAGAAAATGAGTGTACGTGGCTTGGATATAGCCCGCTATGAGCATATTATAGACGGAGTGGCCTACTGTTTGGTTTGTGCCAAAAATGATATATTCAAGACATTCAAAAACAAATACAGCTTTCAAAGACACGCCTATCTCTTTCACGAGGGACAAAATCGTAAAATCTTTGCCTGTCCCATTTGCAACAAGGAGTTCTCGCGGCCGGATAAAATGAAAATGCATAAAAAGGACAAGCATGGAGATGTGCCTATGCCACCCTCCTCCAATAATACGCCCCTGAAGGCGGGAGAAACGGGTACGCAGGCCAATAAGAGAGCACGCACCTCGCGCACTCCTCGTGTAAGAAAAACGAAAGCAGGAGAATTATTAGCCGCAGGTTCACCCACTTCCAGTACAACGCCTATAAAGAAGCGCTTGGCGCAAATTGATAGTGTATTGGATGAGGTGCAGAATGCAGAGGTGGTAACGCCTGTAACCCAGCTACAGCAACACTTGAACAGCGCCCCACAACAGCAGCAGCAACAGCAACAGCAACAGCAGCAGCAACACATGCAAACTTTGCCTTCTTTAGATTTCAGTGGCATGATCCTACCCGGTGGTGCTCAACTGGCCTTGGCCAATCCCGGTGCCACCAGTTCCATTAATTTGCAACGTGGTTCTGTTACACCCAATGGTGGTCAGGCACCCACCACCACGCTCATCTATTCCAATCAACTGGAACTGCAACAGGCTCTACTCCAGCAACAACTACACGGTCAAAGCATTATGATACAAGATCAGGCAGGCAATCTGGTGCCCTTACAGCTAGATGGTAGCCAAACCATATATACCACAGCAGCAGCAGCAGCAGCCCCACCTCCACCCTCACCGCAGCAGCGTACAACAGCCAACACATATCAGAACCCGCAGCAACAACAGCAACAACTGGTACAACAGCAGCAACAAGCCTTGAGCAAATCCAACAGTCAAACCCAATCAGTGCAATCCCAACCCCATTATGAGCTGGATAATGTAACCTATCTAAGCTCCACAGCTGCCGCCACGCCCACTTCAGCAGAACATCAGCAACAGCACCAACAACATCAGCAACAACAACATGTGATTGGCACCGTGCAAAGCTATCAAATTCTAACGCCCGATGGCCTGCAAAGTTTTCAGCCCAAACTGGAGCCAGCCGAATTGAATGATCTGTGTCCCTACTCCCAGTATACCTTCACCACACAAGCCAATACTCAGCCCACTTTAAATGCCAATGCCTTGGATGCCCAACAGCAGCAGCAGCAGCAACAACATCAGCAGCAACATCAACAGCACCAGCAGCAGCAGCAGCATCACCAGCATCAATTGCTGCAACATCAGCAATTTGTTAGCCACAATCCGCATCAGCAGTTTATGGAGATTAAGAATGAGCTACTGATCAAGGGTAGCGATGCGTATGCCCTGGATGCCTCCTCCATGTATCACCTGCCCTTTTCGCCCACTTCCATGATAAATGCTGTCAACGATGTGAATACCTCTTCGCTGCTGGAGACCAAAGAAATTAGGTAACACTCTCTTACTCTCTCTCTCTCTTCTATCTGTCTCTCTCTATCTTTTCTTTCTAAAAGTAGACACTATTGCTATCCCACTCTCTCTCTCTGTCTTGAGTTTGTTGCGTAGTCGGCGAGTCGCTGTTTTGTGCCATTTCCATTGTTTCTTTCAACTTTTCCAAGTACTTTAGTGTTGAACAACGCCGTTGTATATGCTACTAAACACTTATAAAAAAAAACACACATTTGCAACACTTGAAGGCCGCATATTGAACGAAAAACTATAAAAAAAACAACCTCCACAAAAAGTAACTTAAGCCTTAAATGATATATGATTTAAGTTTATACATTATTTTGTATTTCCTTTTAAGTAATTTAGTAATTTTAGTTAATTAAATTAGTTTTTATTCCCATATTTGTGCATTTATTTATTCCACTTTTTATTTTGTACATAAAAAACAAACAGAGCTGTAAATGGAAATTACCACTTGCAATTGGGGTAATTTAAATTACTTTTTGGTAATTACAAAAAAAAATGCTAGTAATTCCCAAATAAGGGTCCATGAAATTAGCCAAAGTTGATTTTAATTTGCAAAAAAGTAATTACAAAATATTCTAGTAATTCAAATTAATTTCAATTTATATAAAATAAGTAATTACAACAAAAATGCTAGTAATTCCCAAATAAGAGCAATGGTATTTTGTAATTACTCAATGTTAATTTCATTTAAAAAAAAAATAGTAAAAAAAAAAATGCTAGTAATTCCTAAAATAAGGGTAATTAAATTTTGTAATTACCCCACGTTAATTTCAATTTACAAGAAAAATGCTAGTAATTCCCAAAATAAGGGTCATGAAATTACGCAAAGTTAATTTTAATTTGCAAAAAAATTTATTACAAAATATTCTAGTAATTCCCAAAATAAAAGTAATTAAATTTTGTAATTACTCAATGTTAATTTCAATTTACAAAAAAGTAATTACAAAATATGCAAGTAATTCCCAAATAAGGGTAATGCAATTTTTGTAATTACTCAATGTTAATTCCATTTAAAAAAAAATTGTTGAAAAAAATGCTAGTAATTCCTAAAATAAGGGTAATTAAATTTTGTAATTACCCAATGTTAAGTTCAATTTACAAAAAATGAAAGTAATTCCCTAAAAAGGGTAATTCATTTTTGTAATTACTCAATATTAATTGCAATTAAAAAGTAATTTAAAAAAATGCTAGTAATTCCCATAATAAGGGTAATGAATTTATGTAATTACTCAATGTTAATTTCAATTTACAAAAAAGTAATTGCAAAAAATGTCAGTAATTCCCAAATAAGGGTAATGACATTTTGTAATTACTCAATGTTAGTTTCAATTTACAAAAAAGTAATTACGAAATTACCCAATATTAATTTCAATTAAAAAGTAATTAAAAAAAATGCTAGTAATTCCCAAAATAAGGGTAATGCATTTTTGTAATTATAATTACCAATTAAAAAGTAATTAAAAAAATGCTAGTAATTCCAAAATAAGGGTAATTAAATTTTGTAATTACCCAATTTTAATTCAATTACAAAAAAAAGTAATTACAAAAAATGCTAGTAATTCCCAAAATAAGGGTAATGCAATTTTTGTAATTACTCAATGTTAATTCCATTTTAAAAAAATTGTAAAAAAAATGCTAGTAATTCCTAAAATAAGGGTAATTAAATTTTGTAATTACCCAATGTTAATTTCAATTTACAAAAAATTATGGTAATTCCCTAAAAAGGGTAATTAAATTTTATAATTACCCAATATTAATTTCAATTAAAAAGTAATTTAAAAAAAATGCTAGTAATTCCCATAATAAGGGTAATGAATTTATGTAATTACTCAATGTTAATTTCAATTTACAAAAAAAGTAATTACAAAAATGTGCGAGTAATTCCCAAATAAGGGTAATGCAATTTTTGTAATTACTCAATGTTAGTTTCAATTTACAAAAAAGTAATTACGAAATTACCCAATATTAATTTCAATTAAAAAGTAATTAAAAAAATGCTAGTAATTCCCAAAATAAGGGTAATGCATTTTTGTAATTACCCAATGTTAATTTAATTACCAATTAAAAAGTAATTACAAAAAATGCTAGTAATTCCCAAAATAAGGGTAATTAAATTTTGTAATTACCCAATGTTAATTCAATTACCAAAAAAAAGTAATTAAAAAAAATGCTAGTAATTCCCAAAATAAGGGTAATAAAATTTTGTAATTACCCAATGTTAATTTAATTACCAAAAAAAAAGTAATTACAAAAAATGCTAGTAATTCCCAAAATAAGGGTAATGAATTTTTGTGTAATTACCCAATGTTAATTTCAATTTACAACCCTGTTGAAAACTATTACTACTTGATTTCCTGTGTGGCTTATTGTTGCTACCTACCCATTGATTAACCCCTCCCACGCTCTCTGTGTGTGTCTCTCTCTCTCTCTCTCTGATGATTATTAAACATCATTCTGTTTTGTTTTTAAACTCCAATTTTGTTCTTTTTCTTTCTTTTTTTCTCTTGTTTTTTTTTTATGTACACACAACCAAACCACCAACCCAATGACAAAAAAAAATGCAATAAAAATCATATATATATATATATATAGCTACGATATATCAGAAGCCGTGCTTTTAGCGCTCTGAGAAAGCCAAGCCAACGACAACTGCGCGCAGCCAAAGTAACCAAAATAATTTATCGATATAAAGCAAAGAAATTTGCATATAACACCAACAAAGCGAAAGCAACGCAAATGGAAGCCATTTTCAATGGCTTGAAAAACTACACTTAAAAAAAAATACATACACCCACAACTACATGTACTTAAAAAAAAAAAAAAAAAATCTCATAATACTCATTCATCAACAACAACAACAACAACAAACACTTACATCATCGCCACCAAACATCCTGATCATCATCCCCTCTTCTTCTGTGTGCGTGTGTGTGTGTGGGCGATTTGATTTGCATTTGACATCATCTCAAAATATAAACAATTACAAAAAAATAACATTTTTTAAACATAAAATTGGACTTTTAGTGCAAGGTATGTGTACTTTTTTTTCAATACGATTTTTTCTTCCGTTTTTTTTTTTTGAGTTTGTTTATTATTTATTTGTGTTTTGTTTTAATTTGTGTGTTCCTTCTTTTTTGTTTTAACATATTTTTCATAATCTAATTGAATGCAATATTATTTTTAAAATTTATGCAAATGTCATTTTTATTATATCAAAAGCGATTTTGGGAACTTGCTTTGCTATACTACCAGACTAGACTGTGTGCTAACGATCTACAGGAAAGAATAGTAGTGTTATCACTAACCCCTCTACACCTCTTTTCTAATGTTCATGTTTTTCAAATCTAGATGGATATTTAGAAAGGAAATGGTTTCAAACAAAACGTGTTATTACAATATTTCAGTGTGACCATCTGTTTATAAAAGTGGAGGGAGTGATACTAGATTATTTTCGTACTCTTAACACAAATCTGTTGTTAAGAATTTTCATGGTAATTCCATACATATGACTAGCCTATCTCATTGCATACTTTAAGACACCAAAATTGAATAGGAAATTTGGACAATTCTTATAACTTGTATCCAAAATTATATTTTTTGGTTTACAAAAAATCAAAGAAATTTTTAGGGGTAGCAAATTTAAAGCTACGAAATTTTACTTTACGATTATTTAATGGAAAGTAGAAAATAAATTTTAAGTTCCTCACAAAACATCTCACCAGATATAGTGATGGGATGGGATTTTGCTCAAAAAAAAAAAAAGTAAAATCATCTAGAATAACCTTTACTCCTTCTATAATATATATTTTTACTCCTTCTATATAAACTAATGATCTGGTCGGGAAACTGGTTAGAAAGTGGTTCGAAGCCATATTTTCAGACCTTATTAAAACCATGAATTTTAAGATTAAGATATTTTTCCGTATCAAAAGCGGCACGAAACCAGTTGGAACCGGTTCAAAAGTGATTCATAGCCATATCTTACAAATTATTTAAGTCATAAATTAGAAATTCGATAATATGGACTTTAATATTTAACTGACATAAGATCGATTTCGAAACGGTTCTCAAAATTGGTTTAAAAGTGGTTCGAAGTGTGCGATAGTATGCTTTCTTTGTTTTCTTTCTTTCTAAAAACCTTTGCTTTTGAAAGAACAATTCATTGGTCCTTCGAGCCGGATATGCCTAGGCATCTGCCCATTGAAAAAATTCAGGATATTTTTGGGGCTGAGGAGCGGTCATCATTATATATCTCACACATGATTTAAGCTAAGAACTTAAAATTTAGGGTGCAGGTTGTTAATATCAGGATTTGAACCCGGAAATCCGACTTATCTTTTACTGTAAACCGAACCCAAAACGGAAACTATTTGGGAAAAAAAAGTTGAACCTTTGATCCAACATTTTCGGTTCGGTTCAATAAAAGCTACAAGCTACAGTCCTGGTTATTATGAAGTTAGACATTTTAGTGGTTCAAGATAGGTTTAACCGGCTCAAAAGTAGTTCAGATCATAGTCTTAGAAATTATTTCAGCTATAAACTAAGGGGCGATTTCTCATCTACATGTCAAATAAATTTACAAATAACAGAGTAAAATTTACGTTTATCTGACACATAGCACCTATCTAGAAGATGAGATATAGGATCTAAAAATTCGGTTTATAGGTAGGTTAGATATTTTCCAGTTTTTTTTAGAAAATTATGAACAGATTTATCTCGGGTATATAGCAATTAAATAATAAACTTTACCTTTAATTGTGTAGCTGAAAGATCAAAAAGAACTTTTGAGATTAAGGACCAATTTCATATCTTGCTGATAATATTACAAACTACTTAAACTTGCCGATAAAAAAAATTTCGTTGTCATAAGTCAACTTTAGCTTGTTTTTGAGACCAAGGCGAAATTTTTTTTTAAGTTTAAAGCCCTATACGGACCTGCGAAGTAAGTAATTTAGCTTACTTCACCATATATTACATCAAGGTGGAACGTAAGTCTAGGGTGCCCAGATTTATTAAGAAATTACACCAAATCTTGAGTTTATTGGTATTATTCAATTACCATAGCGATGGTCACACTAATTGACTAGAAATGTTGTTGCTTTTTTTTTATAAAGATAAACAACTTCTCGACCAGCCTTGCTGACTGACAACAACTTTGAAAAAGTTGCTATATAAAATATACATACATTGTTTCCAACAATGTTTCTTCAGCTGTTCGAAGTAAAATCAAATCCACAGGCTTAACATAGGTTCCATTCGTGTGCTGTTAAGCGCAACAGTACTTCTCAGCTCTGTATGAGGTAAAAGTAAAGGGTGAAGGAATCATTACTTCTGCTTCTTCTTCCTCAAATTTTGTATGAAACTTCGCATTACTTCGCAGGTCCGTATAGGGCTTAAAGGTGGATTCGAGCCCTGGCTTCCCGCACTGAAGGCAATTACTCTATCCATTGTACCAGAACCGACCAAATAATCTGGCTATTAAAATCGTACTTTGTTTATTTCTGCTCACACTGTAGAGTTGGGTCATAAGCTCTTATATTGTTCTTATATTAGATCTTATATTCGATTTTCTAGTACCTAGTCGAATTTGAGGTGGAAAAATAAATCAAGTAAGTGTTAGTTATTCAGGATTCATTCAATTCCACTTAAATTTTGATACCTGAATGTAACAATTCCACTATAACACCTAGTATAAGAGCAATATAGTAATAATATAAGAGTTATAACGCAACTCTTTTACACTGACATTTTCTGCTCACATTGGCAACTCGCTCAAAAGCTCTTGCACGGAGTTGCCACATTTATACAAATGTTAAGTATTTTGCTAACATCAAGTTATGAAAACGGAATGCTTTAAAACCTGCTTTTAACATAAAGTGTGGACTGTACCTAAAGTAGGCTGTATCGGCCAGATTTGGGAGTTTTAAGTTTATCTTCTTAGTTTTGTTAAAAACCTTAAATAAAGAAAATAAAACAGGGACCGTAACGTTATAACTTTTTTGGATAAAATTTTGAAATAACAATTATTTATTACAAAAAAAAAAATATTTTTAAAATTACAAAATAAAATTAAATTAAATTTTAAACGTACAATTATACTAAAAAAAAGTAGGTCGATCAAAAGTAGGCATGTATCAGGCCAGATTTGGGAGTTTTAAGTTTATCTTCTTAGTTTTGTTAAAAACCTTAAATAAAGAAAATAAAACTAAAAAGAAAAGAAATTCAGACCCTAAACTGTTCAGCAATATTTAGTCCAAGAATTTTGGAATTAGTAAATTCGTATTGAAGTCAATCCTTTCGAACTTGGTTTGAAAAAATCAGCGATCGACCTACTTCTGACATGGTTAAGGATTGATTTTCATGTGGATATCTAAGCAGTTTCATATAGACAGAAGATAGCGTGATAGGTCACTAGGACCTTTTTTTTTATATACTAAAGAAAAGATTAGGAAATTCAACTTTGCAAAAGTTCCCAAAATCAAACTTCAAATAACATTTTTGACATTTCCAAATATTTTTAAAAATTTATTTAGAATCTTATCAATTCGTTTGTTTGTTTTTCTCACACAACATACTTAAATCATACAAAATCAAATTGAAACTGGCATACAACATTATCATTATCATCATCCATCATCCATTATCCTAATCATAAGTATTTTTTATAATTTACTAACCAACAAAATTAACAAAAAAAAAAAAAAAAAATAAAACAACAACTAACCGCCTTTACACTTAAACTAAGCAAAAAAAAAAAAAAAAAAAAAACCTGAAAAATTTCTAATCAATTGTGTTTATTTGTTTATTTCTTTTTTTCCTTTTTCCCCTCGTGGTTTGTGTTTCTCGCATTTTTTGTGTTAATTCTTTATGATTTGCACACAAAAAAAACAACAACAACAACCAAAAATCACACACAACAACAAATGCAGATTCTTCTAAACAACAACACAACAAGAAACAAATGTTCAAGCGGCCATACACACCCCAAAAACACACCAACAACAACAACCAGAACAACAGCAACAATTCACACAACAACAACAACAATGAAGATTTACAGCGTCGCCAAGCGGAAGCGAATCGTATTTATTATGAAGAAATCATCATGAAGCAGGCCAATTCACGCGCTCGCCTCGCCGACAGCAACAAGCCGTCGTCAAGCAAATATAACAGCGACGGCAACAACAGCAAGCCCAGCGTGGTCAGTTTTGTTGACAAATTTGCTGACTTTGTTACACATAAGACCAGAATAACCACCACCAATCACAACAGTCAAGTGCCTAAACAGAAAACTAATGCCAATGCAATGTCATCTCTCCTTCCCCTTAACAACCACAGCAGCAGCAACGCCAGCAGCAACAGCAACAGCAGCGGCAGCAACGCTGCTGTGGTGAGCAGCAGCAGCAGTAGCAACAATGGGCTCAAACCCAAGAAGACTCCAGTCATACTTATGGCCAACTCTCGAGGCAAGCAGCAGCAGCAGCTCCTAAATGGTCAAACCAAAGCCACTTTGGTGTTGGCTAATGTCAAGCAGGAACCTGAGCCACCAGCCGAAGATCTAACTGAGGAGGAGGAACTCAATGAGGATTTAGATGAAGATGGCCTGGCCCTCAACTCCTTGTCCAACTCCACCGCTCAAATTTTACGCAAATTTCGCATACCCAAAGGCACCGCCTTGACTGCCATGCCCACACCCACACCCTCACCAGCCAGTCTGGAAGCGGGCACTTATGAAGAGGAGGATCTCATAGAGGAGCTCAATGAAGATGATTTGGTGGAGGAAATAATTGAAGAAGAGGCGGAGGAAACAGAGTTGCCACAAAGTGAAGGCCTCGACTTGACCCCGGCAGCTGCTCCCACCTTAATGCTGACACCTCAAGCGGGTCCTCCCCCTTTGCAGCTGCAAACAGTGGCCTCCAATGGCACCGTGACCTGTTTCAATCTGCCTGCAAATACCATACTCTTGCAATCAGCCGATGGCAGCATTATAGCTGCCACCCAGGTGCCACATCCCAGCAAGGCGGGACAACAGCAATTGATAGCTTTGCCCGACTGGCCGGGCAATGTGGCCATGGCAGAGCCCACACCAGCAGCAGCAGCAGCACCAACCACGCAAACACTGTTGCTGACAGCCGATGGTACGGCCATACCCATATTGGCCACAACTAATCAACAGCAGCAGCAGCAACAGCAACAGCAACAACAGCAGGCGGCTGCTGCTGCTGCTGCTCAGCTATTTGCCGCGTAGGGGCTAATGGGTGGCCAAATGGGTCGTTTTTTGAATAGTGCCACCATAATGCCGACCACTTATTTTTTTTAAATTCAAACCAAACCCCCAACAGTTGCCTATAAAGCCAGGCTAACACAACACCAACACCTCCTCCTCCTGCTTTAGCCTGGCTTTGTCTGCAACTGATGTTAAAAATCTTCACATTTGGCCACCTAGCAAAGCTACAATTTCCAAAATCAAATGTTGTTCAGACAGACATACACCCAACAGTGTTGTAAATACCTTTTTCCAGGCATCCAATAAATTTAATCCTAGAGTTTGTAAGTCCAAACAAAATGAGACACACACCCCAACCAGTTGTAACTATTTGTGGTTTTGCAGCCTAAATATGTTTAGCCTAGTTAATATATTTAGTTAATATATATTTAAGTTTTTTCTGCTTACTTGCTGACTAGTGTTGGGTAATGAGTAAGTGAACCAAATTGAGTTGCTTCATTAACTAAACAAGTGAGCAAGTTTTATACAAAAAATGACTCCTGTTTGTAAACAGCAAAAAAACAATTAAATGAGCAACTGAACAAAAAAGAGTTACCAAATGAGTTGCTCACTTAACTAAACAAATGAACTGGTTCTTAAAAAAAATTGCTTCTTTTTGTTCAGTTGTTCAGTGGCTCACTTTAAGATGGATTTTTGTTCAGTTGCTCTAAATCGAAATTAAAATTACAATTTTTTGGGCTAATTAAAAATGAAATTTCCATTACAATTTTTTAATAATTTATTTTCAAAATTTGCATGATTTAATTGCTAAAAAAATAATGGTAATAAAATTTCTTATAGACCATAAGTGAGCAACTGAACAAATAAGAACAACTAAGCAACAAACTAAGACGGAATTTACACGATGAAGCAAATTTTATAAAGTTTTAAGAGAAGCT
This sequence comes from Lordiphosa mommai, assembly GCA_018904225.1. Classification (NCBI taxonomy): domain Eukaryota; kingdom Metazoa; phylum Arthropoda; class Insecta; order Diptera; family Drosophilidae; genus Lordiphosa; species Lordiphosa mommai. The sequence continues at coordinate 76,465 of JAEIFT010000406.1, read as the reverse complement.
CTTGCTTGTCTAATCGTGTAAATCACATCTAAAAAAAAGTAGCTAACTCAATCCTCAATGTGAATAACACTAGCTTACAGCGAAAAAGACCCATTGAAGTCATTATTTTTTAATGATGTATTTTGGAATGCTGAACTCAAAAATTAATTTCAAAAAATTTTGTATGGATACGTTTTTGAGTTAGAATTTTTTTTTAGTTTTTCGGTAGGTACCCATACCAGTTAAGCCATATCTCGAGTTGCAAACTTTAGATGGAGTCAAGCAAGGGATTAATCAAAAGGTTATGCAATTCCCAATAATCTAGTCTAAAACATTTTCCAATCGGTTTAGTAGTTTGAAAGTAAGAAGCAAAAATATTTCGAAAAAATTATTTTTTTCTCAAAAACGTGAAAAATTTGATTTTCTAAAATTTGTAAATGGTTGAAAATAAAAATCAAAAAATTGTTTTTTCTTTTATTCTTAAAAATTGCCCTATTACAAAGAAAATAAGGCGTTGATGACGAAAATCTGTGGATAAATAGCGAAGTTGTAAGCAATTGTGTCAAACAACTAGGGGTCAAGTTTGACTATTTTACGTGTTCATTAAAAAAAATTTTTTTTTTACTTTGCTTTTTGCTCAATGTACGAGTTCCAATAGAAGCCAAATCACGGAAAAAAATTAAGAGCAAGGCCAAAAACGAAGAAAAAATAAAAATATTTTCTAATAAATACATAAAACAATGAAATTTGACTGTTAGTACTTGTACTCAATTGCTCACAGCTCCTTTACTTATCCATAGATATTCTTTACCAATGCCTTATTTTCTTCGTAGAAGTGCTATTCGTAAGAACAAAAGAAAAAAACAATTTATTTTTATCAGTTTCAACCTTTTACAGATTTTAGGAAAACAAAATTTGCACGTTTTTGAGAAAAAAATCGATTTTTTCGAAATATTTTTGCTTGTAGCATTTTAACTACTAAACCGATTGGAAAATGATCTTCAACTAGATTATTGAAAATTGCATACCCTTTAGATTAATACCTTGCTTGACGACATCTAAAGTTTCTATCTCGAGATATGTCATAAAATGTAAGGGTACCTACCAAAAAAATGAAAAAAATTCTTACTCAAAAACGTATCCATACAAAAAAATTTTTGAATTTAATTTTTGAGCTCAGCATTCCAAAGTACATCATAGAAAAATAACAGCTTCAATGGGTCTTTATTTTTTTTTATTTTTGTAAACTAGTGTAATTTATTTTCAAAATTTTGCATGATTTAATTGCTAAAAAATAATGGTAATAAAATTTCTTATAGCAACTGAACAAATAAGAACAACTAAGCAACAAACTAAGACGGGATTTACACGATGAAGCAAATTTTATAAAGTTTTAAGAGAAGCTCTGGCTTGTCTAATCTGTAAATCAATCTAACTCCATCCTCAATGTGAATAACTGAACAACCATAATATATAAGCAACTCAAATTTGTTCACTCACTTATCAGCTATTTTGCTCAACACTTTTACCGACTACTTAATAACTCAACTATATATATTTATATACATATATACAATATAAATATAATTTGTTCCTTTGCAACTAATTAATGTATTTTACCAATTCATTTAGTTCTCATTTTAATTATTTATTTCTCTTTTTGTTAGAGTCTCTTGTCATATATACATATTTTTTATAAATAATGCTTTTAAACCATGTTGTATATTATTTATCTTCAATTTTGTTATGCCATACGCATCGGTTGGTTGCTAAACTATAAAAAAAAAAAAAAATAAACAAACATAAACGATTTAAGCAAGCGATAAGAATTGAAAGCATAGCACTGACCCAAGTTGTTATAAGATCTATATATAGCTATAGTTATAGCCCTAAGACTAAAGTATTTTTTCATACATTAAACCAAACTAAGTTTAGTTAAGACTAACATTACATGGAAGACAATGATTTAAACAAACAAAAAAATACAACAAAACGATTCTCTATTTGTAAGTTACCATTTTTTGTAAGATAAAAACACATTTAACGAATAAACGAAACAACAAGCAAATAATTAAGCAAAAACTTACATGATTAGCTTACGAATTATGTAACATATATATACATACATACATATATTTATGATATAAACAATAAAATACAATTTTAAAAATTCAAAGCCAAAAAAAATGTGGGATTATTTAATCAACTCGGGAGGCACCTGCATGGCATGCTTTTAGGAGGCATTAAAAACAAAACCAGCTTACAAGTATGCCACACTTATTTGCTGTACCAAAATAAATTTAGCCTACAAGTATGCCACACTTTTCTGTTGAACCAAAATAAAATTGCATTTTCCTCCATCTGGCAGTTTATGGTCGCCTAATACCTTATTTCAATTTTCGGCAATTTTTGAATTTCAATTTTTGATTTTTCTGGCAAATTTTTTGACAAAATAGTTTGGCCAAACTAATAGGCGAACATAAACCTACAGCAGGTGGAAATGCAGCAAAAATTTTTATTTTTTTGGCGGCTCAAAAGACGTGACAGCCTGCAAGTATGCCGCACTAATTTCATATATATATGCCAGCCGCAGCTGTTTTTGTGATTTAAGGATAATCTTTAATTGGCTTATATCCTGCCGCAGGACCTCGGGACTTGGTTTTTTCGAATCCTGGAGACAATTCTGATCGATTGGCATCAAAAAATATGGGGGTGATTTTTTCATGATTTTGGCATGATTTTGGCATGATTAATTAATCATCTAAAATTTCGAAAAATCGTAAAAAAAATGACAAAAACTGCTATAGCTCGACCATTTGAAGGACTACAAAGATGTCCTTTGGCCAGATGATAGTCCTTGAGAATTAGAAGCGGATGGCATCAACAAATCCTGGATTATCCTTACAGGAGCCGAGTTTTAAGGACTTTTGTCCTAAAACTTAAATAGGCTATAGCTGCCATATCCTGGCCAGGATCAGGACCAAATTGGTGGCAAAATGATTCTTTTTGTGAGATGTAATTGCTGGCCAAAGGACATGTAAATAGTCCTGCGGGGAGCTGAGATATTAAGGATTTTGTGTTTTTGACAATTTTTTTGCGTTGCCAATCCGAAAATTTTTTTTAATTTTTTGATGCCAAACGATTAGAATTGTCTCCAGGACTCGAAAAAAACAAGTCCCGATGTCCTGCGGCAGGATATAGGCAAGATATGGCCTAAAAACTAAGATGATCCTTAATTTACAAAATACGCCATTACGGAGTCATTTGAAGGACTTAAAGGATGTGCTTTAGTCAGCAGAAAGTCCTTGTGAATTAGCTAACGATGGCATCACTAGATCCTGGATTATCCTTCAAACAGCCGAGCTATAAGGACTTTTCTTAAAAATTAAAATAGGCCATAGCTCCCATATCCTGGCCAGGATCAGGACCAAATTGGTGGCAAAATGATTCTTTTTGTGAGGTGTAATTGCTGGCCAAAGGACATGCAAATAGTCCTGGGGAGCTGAGATATTAAGGTTTTGTGTTTTGTGGAGGGATTTTTGGTTTTTGGCCATTTTTTAGCCAAGCCGATCCGGAAAATTTTTGGTCCTTAATGGCACATCCTTTGATGCCAAACGATCAGAATTGTCTCAGGATTCGAAAAAACCAAGTCCCGATGTCCTGCGGCAGGATATAAGCAGGATTTGGCCTTATTACTAATATTATCCTTGAATTACAAAATCAGCCATTACTCGGTCATTTGAAGGACCATAAGGATGCGCTTTGGCCAGGAAATAGTCCTTGTAAATTAGCATTCGATGGCATCACTAGATCCTGGATTATCCTTCAAACAGCCGAGCTATAAGGACTTTTCTTAAAAATTAAAATAGGCCATAACTCCCATATCCTGGCCAGGATCAGCACCAGATTGGTGTCAAAATGATACATTTTTTGAGGACTAAGTCCTGGCCAAAGGACATGCAAATAATACTGCGGGAAGCCGAGGTATGACCTAATAACTAATATTATCCTTGAATTAGAAAAACCCTCATATTTCAGCCATTTGAAGGACTTTAAGGAAGTGCTTTGGTCAGCAGAAAGTCCTTGTGAATCAGCAATCGATGGCATCACTTGATACCGGATTATCCTTCAAACAGCCGAGTTTTAAGGACTTTTCTCTGAAACTTAAAAAGGTCATAGCTCCCATATCCTAGCCAGGATCGAGACCAAATTGGTGTCAAAATGATTCATTTTTTGAGGACTAAATCCTGGCCAAAGGACATGCGAATAATACTGCGGGGAGCCGAGGTATGACCTAATAACTAATATTATCCTTGAATTAGAAAAACCCTCATATTTCAGCCATTTGAAGGACTTTAAGGAAGTGCTTTGGTCAGCAGAAAGTCCTTGTGAATCAGCAATCGATGGCATCACTTGATACCGGATTATCCTTCTTTTTTTTTTTTTACAAAATAGCCCATAGCTTCGTCCTTTTTCAGTTAATCCACATACAAAGTAGAATATTTATATATATATTAAAAGGTATTTGGAACAATACTTTGTCGAAGTTTACGGGGAAAAAATACACATAATTTCGGTTAACTTAAAAAAAATGAAAATAAACTTAAAAACATAAAAAACGACCATCCCAACCAGGTTAGTGTGTGGTCCCCCAGGCACGCAGCAGCGTCAGTGCCTTGTTGAAATAAGCAGACCACTCCTCGCGCTCCTCTTTGGTGTCGGCGGAGAGCAAATGACGCACTGTGGTGGTCCGTCCATTGGGTACTATGATCAATGATTCCTCATCCGTATCCTTGGCTGGACGTTCGCACTCCAGCAGCATGGTATTGAGGCGGGCACAAATGTCGCGCGGTGCCGTTGTGACTTTCTGTGAAATGCACGCATGCAAATCGATGCTACCCATGGGCGTCTTCTTCTTCTCATCATCGGGATATTTCCAAAAATTGATGACCGAACCATTGAGATAGCACCAGCGACGATGCCAGGCACCAAACCCAGATATATCCTCGAACATGGTAAGGAAACCTTTGTATTCAACGCTCACCGACAGCTCACAGTTGACCTTCATGTGTAAAACACCCTCCAGCGGACTAACGCCCAAGACTTGGGTCAGGGTCCAGCTGGTGCGCTGTATTTCTCGCAAAGAGAAAATGGCGAAACCATATTGCACCAACTGGGGTGTACGCACCACATGCGGTCCAGCTGGACTTTGCACTGGCGGCATGACCAAACGATTTTCGCTACCCGTCTTCTTTTTGGGCGTCTTGATGCCACCCTTTTTATTTAGATTGATGTGATACTTCAGCTCATGGGGCAATTGATCCCGTTGCGCCAGCATGCCATAGATTTCCAGTGTGATCTGCAAAAAATAACAGGGATTTAAAAATGGCCAGCAAAGACAAGCACACAGAAAAAAAAAAAGATCCCCGTATAAAGGATATGTAAAATATCCTCTTTAAGATCAATTTTTTCCATATCCATTAGACCTTTTCATATCCATTTGATGAAGAATTAAGATCAATTACATATCCTTTTTTTAAATATATCCTTTTGACATTTAAATGATCCAGGAAATAAAAGCAAAAAAATAACCGCCGCGTCACCGGAAATAAAATATTTTACGTGTCCGGTCCAGCAATTTTGGCATTTTGGAAATTAATTTCTCTTGTTTGAAAAGTCAAGTAAAACGTATAATTTCATTTTATTATATTTTTATGTTGTTGCGAACACAAATTTTAATTAAATTTAATAAAAAAAAAAAATATTTAAATTAATATTTTTTTTTTATATTTAATGAAGTTTAAAAAAAGAAATTTATGTTATGATAAAAAAAGGTTTACAAAAAAAAATTGGAAGAGAGAAAATTTTTTTATGTATTTTTAAGCGTGAAGAATCAATTGTGGTTATAAGATTTGAAGAAAAAATAATAAAGAAAATTATTGAGGTGTGTTTATAAAGCTAATGGCATTTAAAATTTAAATTTATGGTTTTTATGAGATTATTTTAAAAATGTTAAAAAGTTAAGAAATAAAAAGGGATTAATTTTTTAAGTAAAGAAGGTGCTTAATTTAACAGCAATTTTTATAAAGATTTAAAAAGTGAAAAATAAAGACGCGATTTTTTAAAATTTTAAAAAAAAGAAAAAAAAGTAAGAAAAGAAGAAAAGTAGAAAAAATGAGAATTAGAATTATTTTATTTTTAAAAAAAAGTAAAAGAAATTTAGAAATTTTAAGAATATTAAAGGAAAAAAGAATAAAAAAAATAATTGTTTGAGAAGAGAGAAAAAAGGTTTACATATTTTATTTAAAAGAAAAAGAGTCGAAAGAAATACAGAAATGTGAAAAAATTTTATTAGAGTTATTTAAAAAAAAAAAAAAATTATAAGTAAGATAGAGAAAGTGTAAAATAATAATTTTGTTTATTAATAAGGAAAAAAGAAAGGGAAAAGAATTGATTTGAAAGAAAAAAAGAAAAAGTTGATATTGTTTGTAAAAGAAAGGAGTAATTTAAGATGGAAAGAAATATTTTGAAGAAAAAAAAAAAAAAAAAAGAAAAGGTTGTATTTGTTGGAAAAAAAGTGTAGGTAGGGATGAAAAACAGAGTAGATAAAGTGTGGAAGTTAATGAAAGGCGTAAAAAAAAATGTTTGTTTTTAGTTGTGTTGGTTTTAAATTAATAAAAGAAGAGAGGAAAAAGGAATTTTATTGTCAAAAATTGAGAGTTAGAAGGAAAAAAAACAGAAAAAGAAAAGAATAAGAATAAAAGAGAGTAAAAGAAAAAGAAAAAAAAAAGAAGTAAAGTTAAAAAAAATAAAGAAAGTATTAGAAAAAAAAAAAAAAAAAATTGAAATTTTAAAAAGTAGAAATTATTTTAAAAAAGACGGAATAGTAATTGCAAAAAAAAAAAAAGTTTACAAAAATAGAGTTGATTTTAAAAAAGAGAAAAAAAAAGAGTGTAAAAATAAAGAAAATATTTAAAAATTGATAAAATGAATTTTTATTTGCAAAATTTTCTTATTATGTATATATATGTTTGATTGTTGATATTTTTTCCGTTTTGTCCAAAAGAAAAAGACTCAAATAACTTAAAATAATTGAAACTTGCAATATTTAAGAAAAATGGAAGACCAGATAAGAAATTTTGGAAGAACACGAAATTACAAATGTTGGTGATTACGAGCTTCAATAACAGCAGAAAATTTTTATTTCTTTAGGGAGTGGGATGAAGGGGGGGTTAATCAGAAAAAAATTTTGAAAAAATGATATATTTAATTTAAACAAGAAGGCAAAGCTAAACTGGAAAGTTTTAAAAATTGAAAAATACAACTAATTTAACAAAATAATAAGATTAGAATAAATATTTAAATTTTTAAATTTGATAAAAAAATTTGTACCATAGAAAATTTTCTTAGTAAAAACATTTCCGACGATCGGTCACTATATTATTATTTTTATAAAAATCGAAATTATGTAAAAGCTATAAAACAATAAAGATTGGAGCTACGATAAAAAACAAAAGTTTATATTTTTTTTTATATTTTTATTTTTATATTAAAAAATTTATTATTAAAAAAATTTTTCTCAAAGATGATTTTTCGCCGATTTATGAGTATATTAAGTACCGATTTTGATACATTTTTCCAGAAATTTTATGTGAAAGCATAGAAAAAACATATACCAAAGATTATGAGTACGATGGAAAACAAAAAGTTTTTCAACTAGAACTTGGTTTCGACCGATCGTTCCTAGGGGTATATGATATAGTTATCGAGCCGTATATGTTGCTGCAAAAAAGAAGATCTGTGCAAAATTTCAGTATTTTAAAACTGGACTAGTTCGCGTAGAAACAGAAGACAAGACGGACAGACACGGAAAGAAACGAAACGGACAAGCAATGAACTCTAGCTCGTCGTTCTGAAAGAAATATCGTTATTTCTTTTATTAATTAATTTTAATATTTCTTTAGAGTGTGGAGTGTGGAAACAGAGAGCAACGTGTCTACTAGCTGTATTCAGGGAAAATTTTTGAATGAAAACGCATGGAAGTAAGTATTTACAGTGACAGATATTAAACAAAAAAAAGATATTAAAACAATATATTATTTCAGAGTGGCGTTAAAAAACTTTCATCGTGAGAATAGTTTTGGCTCACCCGCTTTGTTTTCTCAAACTTTGTATAATTCTCCAGAATCTTCGACTTTTTTTTTCAGAAAAGGTAATGTTTATTGAATTGTATATTGAATAAAATCATAAACAAGTTCCTTGAAATTGTGCTGCCTTTTATTTGAAACAGATCAAGGGGATATGAAATTAAGATCAAAAAGGATATAAAAATTAAGATCAAAAAGGATATTAACAGATATTAAAAACAGATCATTTGGATATGGTTTTAAGATCAAATGGATCTTAAAAGATCATTGGGATATAAAACTAAGATCAAAAGTATATTAATAACAGATCAATTGGATATGAAATTAAGATCAAAATGATCTTGATAACAAATCATTTGGAACTGACATCAAGATCAAATGGATATTTCAAAAATATGTAAAAAAGGATATTGGTTAACAGATCAAAAGGATATTTTATAAATATCCTTTTGATATTTCTATCCTTTTTTCGAATTAAAAAATCTACTTCGAAAAGATCAAATGGATATTTTAAGATCAAAAAAAAAGGATATGGCCATATCCAGTCCAAATGGATGTGGAAAATCATCCAATGGATCATCAAAAAATATCCTTTTTTTTTTCTGTGCACCAAAAACTTACCCTGAAATCCGCATAGACATTATTCAGTTGTAGAACATCGGGAAATTTCACGGATAACAAACCCGGCATGGTGGGTACCGTCTTGGTGGCCAGGACATGTTCATTGTACTTCAGCAGGCACACCAAATGATGTCCATTGATATTGCCCGTTGCCATTTTGCGTACATATTCCTGTCTTAGGGGTATGGTTATATCTTTGACGGTCAACAAACCCTTCTCTTTGGGTGCACCCACCGAACGTATGCTATTCTCTACACGCAAACGCTGTACCTCATCCAAACAGGCCTGGCGACGATGAGCTAAGAAATTGGAGAAAAACTTGATTAGATTAATAACTTAGATTAATAAGAGCAACTCTACTTACTTGCCAGCAGCAAATAGCGTTCACCCTCCACGGATTCGGTGGATCCAGAGAATTCTACGGTGGCTGCACACAGATTTAGAGCCTGACTGGCCTGTCCTATGACCTGCTGCTGTTTGCACACTTCGCTCAGCAACTTCTTGATCTTATCCTGAGCCTGATTTGCCTCAGTTGTCTCACGAGCGTTTTGTAACTCATCATCATCCTCGCTGGTACAGTCATCCATGTTCATTGCAGCTGCTGGGCAGCATCACCATGTTGGGGTGAGTCATATTCCAGCTTGTGCTTGGCATGACAATCCACAGCCAAACCCGAACGCATCACCTGCTGTTCACGACAAATCTTACGCACGGGCGTTGAGTTGGAGCTCTAAGATGGAGATGGAGAAGGGGTTTAGATAAAGGCATATATTATATTTCTAAGAAGCTACCAATCACAACGTTAGCAATGACATGAAAATAGGTTTCCTCACTAGACCTAGTATTCGCAACGATAGGTTCTATGACCGCTACAAAATACAGGGTTGCCCATATTCGACGGACCCATCTGGCAACGCCATAACTTTTGACAGAGATGTCAGATCGCTTAATGACATACCGCGTTTGAAGCGTCAGTCCAAGCAAATTTTTACCATGGAACAATACACGCCACGCGAGCGCTCTGAAATAGTTGAAATTTACATTCAACAGAACAAGTCAATTGTGGAAACTCAACGTGCTTTTAAAAAATAAAAATGAATGAAAAGTGCGCCTTAATAAGAACACCATTAAGCGTATTTACGCCACTGAAAATCCTCAGGAGATTCAAGAAGTGCCTCTTCATGACGAAAAGTCACAGTTTGGTGCGGCGTTAGTGCGAAAACGGTCATTGGGCCGTTTTTCTTCCAAAATGAAAATGGCCATGCTGTTACCATCAACCAGGAGCGTTATCGCGACATGATGACCAATTTTGTGATGCCAATTATTCGTCGAAAGCGTATGAGGCAGTTCTGGTTTCAACAAGACGGCGCTCCACCGCACACAAGTCGCATAACAATCGATTTTCTGAAGAAATTGTTTCCGGGCCGTTTGGACTGGCCACCGCGTTCGCCCGATTTGACCGCCTGACTTCTTCTTGTGGTGATATTTGAAGTCAAAGGTTTACGTTAACAAGCCAAGGACCGTAGAAGAGCTCAAGGACAACATTCGTGAAGAAATAGCCGCTATTCCGGCCGAAATGTTGGCGAAAACGATGGAAAACGAATACGCCATCAACGCCAGAGGCGGCCATTTGAGAGATATCATATTCAAAAATTGATGTAAACAAATCTACTTGGAACAAATTAAATGATTAAGATTGCCAACCGCCAAATTTTTTATTTTTTTCTTTGATTTTTAAAAAAAAAAACATGGGTCCGTCGAATATGGGCAACCCTGTATAGTCGTGCCGGTTTTGATCCTTTATTTTTTGTGTGGAAGCATTTATAACTTATAAATGGCAATCCTATGTGCAGATATACGTCCATTTTTTCTAATTTAGAAATAAAAGAATAATAAATATAAACTCAGCTCGACATGATGATCAAGAATAAACTAGCACAAATATATATACAATTGGGGGAAAAAAAATTAAGGACCACTATGACACCTCGTCCCCAATTGATCAAAAAACAAGTAAGAAAGTCGGTCAAGCCCGACTGTAATATACTCTGTACCTGTCAAAGATTGTACATAAATGAAAACTTTTAGGTATGGGGTCACAAAAACTGTGTAAGTGCTGCCCAAAACAATATCGGATAGTGCTGCCCATCGTAATTATTTGTTTTGTATATAACTCGATTATCGTTCATCTGATCTGGAAATGGTGGATCGATATAAAATGACGATTAAAATGTATGCTTAAATATAGGAGATATGATTTTTTTTAAATTGTGGGGGTGACAACTCTGCTATTGTTCATCTGATCGGAAAATTAAGTGTAAGGGCTTAATAAGTTTTGATGAGTATAATATATATCTACTTTAGTGTTGCCAAGTTGTCCTTTTCAGGATAGATCTGTCCTTTTTAAAACTGGCATTTCCGGAAAAACGTTGATTTGTCCCCTATCCGGAAAAAAATGCATTTTTTATTTTGCTCTATCCTTTTTTCATCCTTATTTTAGTTTTATAAATTAGCTTTATAAATGCACACCAATAGCTCACTTTTACTGAATATCCACAGACTGCGGAACGTACTCAATATAGAATTCATATGTTTCGCTAAAAATATGAAGCGAACTCAATTTAATTTGAATTAAATTCTTTTGCTTTGAAAAACACCCAAGCTCATCAGTAATTTCTATCAAGAGGGATAACGCCTTTGTTGGTACGAGTCCGGTAAAAAATGTTTTAAGGTCCTTCTCAGTTGTTTTTAATAAGTTCATAGTATCCAGAGAAGAAACTGTTTGAAACAAAACTTTGTGTTTCTTTCAGCCACATATTAATTCATCCTTCATAAAGCTTTTGAGAGCTCTTTTTCGGATCAATTAGTTTATTAGAGATAAGAAATTTTCTTGCTACATCTAGATGTTTGCCGAATTTATTGTATTAAAATATGCTTTCCTGCAAATGGACTTTATTTTGCTAAGATTTTGTTATCCATCTGCTGATGAAGAATTTGCTACTTCCCCCCAAAAGGCTATAAAATGCTATCATTATATATCCTGGATAAAAAATGTATATGATTATGTATAATAAATGTATCTTTTAGATAAAGTTTATTTATCGAACAATATCTAATTAAATCTTCCATAACATGGTGAAAGCCACGATCAACAATGCATATATAGCCAAACCGATCTTAGTCTAATGAGATCTTCAAGAAGTTTTTAACATTTTGTTTTTTTAATTTTACAACTTTAATCATGTTTAATATAAAAGTGGTACCCCAACTAAAAGTCCACAATAATTGAAGTTATGCGTTTTTAGTGCGGATTTTAAATGCATTTTTAAGATTCAGAAAAATTCTTATGGGGGAGTCCTGACATGCACGCTATTATACAAACTTGGGAATTTTTAGAATGGGTAATTGTTCCGCAAAATGCTTGTGTTGGAAATTATAAAAATCTAAAATTCAGGGTTGGTACTAGATGTTTCTAAAAGAATCAATAAATTACTTTCGTTGATGTACTCTAAAACTGCATACTTAAAATATGTATAGAATTAGGCGATACGCCTAGTGTGCCGAGCTTTACCATTTGTCCTGTTTTTTTTGTCCTTTAAAAAAAATCTGTCCGTTTTCTATCTTTTTTTCAAGGGTATTTTGTCCTTTTATTTTAGGTTGTTAAATATAATAATTTTATGCTTGGTAAATAAGGCTTTGGCTCGTCGCTTTAAGTCACATTTGTTATTAGTTCGAAGACTAACACATTGCCAACGCTTTGATTGATTATATAAATTATGCTTACACATTTTTAAGTCTATATGCAACATAAAGAAACTAATATATAAACTTTTGCGACTCAAAAGAGCAAAAGAGTAGAAACAATAGAGCAGCAATTTCAGCCGGCACTTATAACAGCACGATGTGCTAAGCTATGTGGTGCTGTTATGTGAGCAATCGATATCAAATTTTTTAATATCATATTTATCGGTGTCATTGTTTACCAATATTAATATGAGGCGCGCAAATTTAAATAAAATATGGAATTTTGAAATTTATCTTTGAAGAATAACAAAAATAATGATAAATAATTAAAAGAGTGGATTAGAACTTTGATACACAGAAATAAAATTGATAAATGCCAAATGTTGTCTACGATATGGAATTGAATAATGTGGGATCGGGACTATACGAGGTCGAGCTTATGTTCTTAAGTGTACTCACATTAGCGCTCTGCTGACGTCTATAGAAGCTGACGGTATGCACCAGTGTAACCAAATTATCATTGTCCTGATTAACGCTTAACTCTGATTTAACAGGTTGGGCGCCATTTAAAAGAGGCGTTTGCACATCCATGGCCTCCTGCTGCTCCGCCAGGGCCTGACAGTTGCTGGAAGGTGGCCTTTGGTGCCGGAGTTTTACGATAGGAGAAGCTATTGGAGGCGGTGGTGCCTTTGCTCTGAAAAATTGCATTAAAGTCAAAACAATTTCTATAAAATGAAAGAATAGAAACTTACACCCAGTGACAAGCGACTGTTGTTGTGCTCTTCATGCAGATCATCACTGTCATTATCCTCTTGAGTGCTGCCATCCAAAGCCTCATCCAAATAATCATCAATGCCAGCAGAAATTTGTGATGAATTCATTGAACTGTCCTCCTGACCCTCATGGCTGTAGTAATAATCCTGATCGGCATAGTGAACGGTCTGTAAAAAGTGTTAGAGAATGGTGACCACCCGCTGTGCTTGTTATACTCTGTACCGAAGGTACAAAGAGTATATTGGGTTTGTGCAAATGTATGTAACAGCCAGAAGGAAGCATCTCCGACCCTATAAAGTATATATATTCTTGATCAGCATCAACAGCCGAGTCGATATAGACATGTCCGTCTGTCCGTATGAACGCTGAGATCTCAGAGATGGTAAGAGATAGAGGTTTGAGGAGTATGGAACATATATTTCTTATACTTGCAGGCAGATCAAGTTTAGTTTTTTTTTTTGCCACGCCCCCTGCCTCCCCCGCAAATTGAAAAAAACTTAATATCTTCTACAATTTTGGAGTTAGGTTGTTTGAACCTTCTAGACATATATTCTACTCATCATTACTTATCGAGCCCCCATACATCGTTTTCCGATCAGATGAACGATAGTAGAGTTGCCACCCCCGCAATTTCAAAAACACCTCAAATATCCCGCAATTTTGGAGTTAGGTTGTTCGAAGCTTCTAGGCATATATTCTACTCATCATTACTCATCGAGCTCCCATACATCGTTTTCCGATCAGATGAACGATAGTAGAGTTGCCACCCCCGCAATTTGAAAAACACCTCAAATATCCCGCATTTTTGGAGTTAGGTTGTTCGAACCTTCTAGACATATATTCTACTCATCATTACTTATCGAGCCCCCATACATTGTTTTCCGATCAGATGAACGATAGTAGAGTTGCCACCCCCGCAATTTGAAAAACACCTCAAATATCCCGCAATTTTAGAGTTAGGTTGTTCGAACCTTCTAGGCATATATTCTACTCATCATTACTTATCGAGCCCCCATACATCGTTTTCCGATCAGATGAACGATAGTAGAGTTGCCACCCCCACAATTTGAAAAACACCTCAAATATCCCGCAATTTTGGAGTTAGGTTGTTCGAACCTTCTGGGCATATATTCTACTCATCATTACTTATCGAGCTCCCATACATTGTTTTCCGATCAGATGAACGATAGTAGAGTTGCCACCCCCGCAATTTGAAAAACACCTCAAATATCCCGCAATTTTGGAGTTAGGTTGTTCGAACCTTCTAGGCATATATTCTACTCATCATTACTTATCGAGCTCCCATACATCGTTTTCCGATCAGATGAGCGATAGTAGAGTTGCCACCCCCGCAATTTGAAAAACACCGCAAATATCCCGCATTTTTAGAGTTAGGTGGTTCGAACCTTCTAGACATATATTCTACTCATCATTACTTATCGAACCCCCATACATTGTTTTCCGATCAGATAAACGATAGTAGAGTTGCCACCCCCGCAATTTGAAAAACACCTCAAATATCCCGCAATTTTGGAGTTAGGTTGTTCGAACCTTCTAGGCATATATTCTACTCATCATTACTTATCGAGCTCCCATACATCGTTTTCCGATCAGATGAACGATAGTAGAGTTGCCACCCCCGCAATTTGAAAAACACCTCAAATATCCCGCATTTTTGGAGTTAGGTTGTTCGAACCTTCTAGGCATATATTCTACTCATCATTACCTATCGAGCCCCCATACATCGTTTTCCGATCAGATGAACGATAGTAGAGTTGCCACCCCCGCAATTTGAAAAACACCTCAAATATCCCGCATTTTTGGAGTTAGGTTGTTCGAACCTTCTAGGCATATATTCTACTCATCATTACTTATCGAACCCCAACATTTCCAATCAGATGAACAAACAGGAAAACACCTCAAATATCCGCATTTTTGGAGTTAGGTTATTTGAACCTTCTATTACAGTCGGGCTTGACCGACTTTCTTACTTGTTTTTTTTTGCTACCTGCCACTACTTACCTTTTTGCCTTGCTGATGCATTTCCGCCTCATTCCTTTGCACCACATGTAAAATCTCGCGACCCAAACTGCCATTACACATGCCCGCACTGCTGTCCTCAGCCTCTGTTTGGGACTCTTCATCTTCATTCTCCATGCAACTACAAAAATGAAAGATTAAGCAAGAGATTAGTTAGGCAAAAGGATTTTATTGTTATAGCTGGAAGTGTGGTCCTTGTCTAAAGCTAAAATCAGTCTTAAAAATGTGTACGTGTGTGTGTGTTTGGGTTTACTCTATGCAAAGCAAAAACAGCAAACAGGAATAGCAATTATCAGCGCACCTTTCAAGCTCCTCCTCCTCTGCCAGGGAGGCAGTTTCGGTGGCACAGCCATTATCCCCACTGGAATCAAGATCAGAAAGAGCAGGATACAAACGATTTGAGGCTGATTTGCGTGCACGTTTGGTTTCCTCATCTAAGGCAGAAGCATCACCGGCTACAAAATGAAAAGTAAACATAATTTTCCACCTTCAAATCCACGCAAATTAAAGGCCCACTTACGTGATCTTCTTTTGCTAGAGGCCAAAGCAGTTAAACCCGCCAGGGGTGGTGGAGGAGGAGGCGGCATGGAACGTACCACTGGGCTGCTGGTGGCCACTACTTCTTTCTGTTTGTTAAACCTTTGAGCTATAATTTGCATATCCTCCTGCCGCTGACGATCTAGGTCTTTAATGCGATTCTCGGCACTGGATTGAGCATGGGCCACCAAAGCGGCCACCTTGTCGCGCAGTTTGCTTTCCGGTTTGGTCGTGGTCACAGGTGGCTTAATAGCCGCTAAAAAGAGGTTGAAATTTGGTTAAAACCGCCTGCCTGGTTAACACTTAGACTTACCCTTGGGCTCCTCCTCCCTGCGCAACTGACTTAAACTAGGAGCCGAGGCTATGGCTGCTTTGGGTAAAATGGCCTTACTTTGGCCAGTTTCAAAGAGTTTCATGCGCTCCTTAAGCGTTAGCTCACAGGGATCCTTTTGAAAGCGTTGCGAGCTGCCACCCGCCTGGGCTTTGTTCTCAAATATGGCTGCTCGTCCACTAACCAGGCCCGACTTAATGCTGGAAACTGGTACAGCATTTGCAGGTTTGTTGCTGATCTGGGATTTCTCCGGCACTGGCGGCTTGGGTGCATATTCATAGGTATGCTTAATGGTGGACGATTCTCGACGCTGGAAACCCTGAGCCTCCAGTGAGCTCAAAACCTTGGCATCCCATTTTAAATGCTTTGTCTCCAGCTCCTCGCTCTTGGGTGGCTGTGGAGCAGCAGCTTTGCGGCTGGGCAAATCGGGTTTGGGTGGCGCCACCTCATGATGCGCCGTATCATCTTCCCACTGGTTAATGGTATCGGCCAGGGCAGCCAGTTTGCCAAAACGTTGCCTACCTCCGGGTGGACAGGGTTTGTCCACTTGGTCCTCATCATCGCCTGCATGAAATTGCGCCTCAGTGCGATGTATGGGCGAGGATAGATCATCCGTGTTGGAATACAAAGCGCCCATGCGTTGCAAACGATTTCGGGAGGTGTCGCGCAAGCGTGCCAAGGGCTGATTGACCAGGGCAGCAGCTGCTGGTGAGTCGTCATCCTCATCATCCGTTACCTCCTGCTCCTGGATTTCTACTTGCACCTATATAAGCAAAACTTAAGTAAGTTCAGGCAAGTCATTTTTTTTCCCACAAAAAACTAACCCCAATTGGTTTGTCTGTGGTTATATTGATCTCAATGCCCATTTCCATGTTCTCCTTGTTAACCGCCGCATAGTGACGCAGCGGTTTCGAGGGCAAGGCCTCCAGCGTGGCCTTATCCAGCAGCACCAGCTTACCATAAGCCCCGCCACTGCTGCTTTGGCTTTGGCCTGGTGAATGACTCCTGGCCGCAGGAGTGGGCTTGGGTGGGCTGCTCTCTGTTAGCGGGAATTTGCTGGAATTGCTTATGCCCAGTGCGCGACTGCGCTGTTCCGCCTTTTCAAGCATGTGCTATAAATATAAGTGGCAAATTAAGTTAGACATTGCTTCTTCTCGCCGCCCTCTCTCACACTTTTGTACCTGAGTAAAGGGGTCCATTTTGTTGTTGTTGTTGTCGTTGCAAAATGCCACACACTTTTAAACAATATAACTTAATTCACTTGCTTTTTAGGCTAGGCAATTTCTTAATTCTTTTGCATTCGTTTTTCTTCCAACTGTTTGGGCTGCGTCCTTTGTTATTCGCGCGTCGCGTCGCTTCGTTTTGTTCGGTTTATTTTAAATTCAGCTTAATCGCCCAAAAAGGGTCACACTGTTTATACAGTTAGTTTTGGTTGGTTTGGGTTAAAAAAGGGAAAAAAAAAGTAAGCAAACGGTTACATAAAAAAAACTATATAAATAACTAGATATCGGATTTTATGCACTTTTTGAGTTGAGTCGGATTGATGTGAAATTTTGGATTTATACTAATAAAAATATCTACTTTTTTTTTAAAAACTGCATATCCAATATATGTTTTTTTTGCATATTTTGCATATGCAAATTAAATATTGCATATACAAAATATGCAAAAAATATAGCAAATATGCTAAAAAATATGCAAATATGCAAAGAAATATGCAAATATGCAAAAAATAATATGCAAATATGCAAATGTTTTTAATAGTATAACTTTGTATTGGCAAATTTTGACTTATGTTGATTTTACACACTTGTAAAGAGTGTATATATTTTGCCAGAAGTTTGAAAGGCATACAAATTCTCATTTCCAACCCCATAATCTAAACATTTTCTTCATCATTAAAAACTGAGAACCGAGACTAATATTTTAATTTTATTAGTACTTGAGTATTCGAGAAGCGATATTTTTGGAACCGAAGAGAACACAACCATAGTATCGGAAAGTCCGCTTCTTAGTTTTCTTCGTTTATACTCTGTCTTAAAGGTGAGTATATTAGATTTGTGCAAATGAATGTAACAGCCAGAAGCATATATATATATTCGAGCCCTTACCGCAACAATAACGTAAGCGATATTTTTAATAAAAATCTTAATATAAATATAATCAGCAACGTCATTCACATCTAAAAGAAGCTCTTCTGAAAAATATTATTTTGGGCGCTTACGTTTTTTTCGCGGTTAGGGCTTGATATGTTCTTGACAGCATCACCAACCGATTCGACATAGCCATGTTTGTCTCCCTATGAACGCTGAAATCTCAGAGTTGATAAGAGCTAGAGGTTTGAAGTGTATGGAACACAAAACTATTTCGGATTTTTGCATCGCCCTCGCAATATCATAAAAAGTAATTACTTTCGCAATTTTGAAGATGTTTGTTTGAACCTTCAAGACATATATTCACTTCCATATTTATCGATCCACATAGACCATTTCCATTTATGTTGCTTTAATCAAGGCTTTCTTTTGCGTTAAATGTTTACAAAAGTGAAATAATATTCCATCATGTTGGTCGGTACAATTTTCAACATACATATTCAAATAAATATCAATAGTTCTTCCTAATTAAAACCTTACCTTAACCTAACCCATCCGAAATCTGATTTGTGTTTGCACTTGTAGAAATAGAAGTAGAGCGAAAAGCATTGGCAAAGAAGTATAGTGTAACAGAAAGGCAGATTGGTGGCATTAAGTTTAAATAATTGTTTCCGTTAATTTTTTCTTATTATTTTGCTGATGGCGAGATAAAAAATGAAAAAAAAAAAGTTTGGTGTAGTTGTTGTATATATTATTGCATTTCCTGCCCTTCTGTTAGAATTTGTTGCCCACCGATGGTCTAAAATATATTATTTCATAAAAAATAGGTTTTTGCATATTTGCATATAAAAATATGCAAATATACAAAAATAAAAAGTTTTTAGCGGAATTCGATCGTTTTTCAATAAAAATAAGATGTGTAATCAGAACTTAAATCGGACAAGCGGTTCAAAATATGCAAATATGCAAAATCCGATGTCTAGTTATAACAAATTTTAATAAATTTAAACTTAACACCAATTTTCCATCTTTAAGTTAGCTGCTAACTGGCAGATAAACTTACAATTTAACTCAGATATTAGCAGCTATCTGGTATATAAGAGAAATAGGGCCTTAAAATTCAAATTTTAATAGGAGCATTTGAAGAAAGAAAACACAGTTACTTAATAAAGTATGCGAACATTAGCTTTTAAATGGTTTCGGAACAGGTTAATACCGGAGTTACACAGGGCGCATCATTGTCAAAGATGCGAAAAAATGATGCAGGCGTTTAGACCGCAGCCGCATCATTGAAACAGCTGTTCGCCATGCCAAACGTAAACAAAACGAATAAGTAAGAAGAAGAGTACAAATGTAATTTATTGAAATAGAGACAATTATGAGCGATAATATGTTAAATGTGGCACGCGGTATATTTGCCAACGTCACTTCGTTCACCAAAATGAAAATGGAGCTTGCTTTTGCGGATCATTTATTTTTTTAAATTACGCGGTCCAATTATGTTGTAGTTTCTTATCGAAATTCGATGTCATAATCAGATGTTCGCAATCGATGCCGTGAAACAATACTCGATACTCGTCAAGATACGGTCACACTTTCCGCATCATTGCCGCATCATTAAACATGCTGCTCTTCTTCTATCCACAGGTTTCTTATGGGAAACAATTCCGCACCTTCCGTTTAACGGAAAAATTCAATGATGCGGCCGGTCTAAACAGCGTATTAAGGTTGAGCTATTTATTTCAGGGATCGTAAATAATGATTATTTTTTATTTTTAAATCAAAAAAATCATCCACTTAGAATCGTCGTAGAAGAATTCTAAGTATACCAAAATGATTCTTTTTCGATTATCTATGCAAATCCGACATGATTTTTATTTTTATAAGTTTTAACTATATTCCTTAATGCTAATGATTATTTTTATGTGATATTATAAAACTTAGGCGATAATCATTATTTTTGAGTAAAAAAAATACAACTCAAAAATAATGATTAATTCGTGAGTTTTATTTTTTCGCTCAAAAATAAAACTCAACAAGGAATTGTGAACTTATCATAAGGAACTTTGGCAAGTTAATGCATATCCTTAATAAGTGAAGCAAGACGAATCTATTAAATCCAAATTAGGGAAAAAAATTTTTGAAAAAAAGTTCATTTTGGTAAGGTCACAATTCCTTGTTGAGTTTTATTTTTGAGCAAAAAAATAAAACTCATGGAATAATCATTATTTTTGAGTTTTATTTTTTGCTCAAAAATAATGATTATCGCCTAAGTTTTAAAATATTGTTTAAAAATAATCATTATTGTGTGAGCAAATTTAAAAAAATTAAAAAATTATCATTAATTATTAAGTTTTATTTTATAACTTATAATGATTACGTTCCCTGATTTATTTCAAAAGAGGTTCGGTTCACAGTAAAAGAAAAGTCGGAATTCCGGGTTCGAACCGGTTTGCAGCCCTGGTCCTAACTCCATTTGTTTTTGAAACTTTCAGTATGTATGTATTATAATAACAGTGTGACCATTTACGCCGTAAACGTAAAAGATTTTTGTGTTTTTCTAGAAAACTATTGGTTTTTTTTTTGATAAAAATTCACCAAACATAAAACATGTGTTTTCATAATATCTTTCAATTTTGTGTGAAACATTTTTTAATCAGCAAACTGGCTTTCATCACTAACCTAGACTGCCAAGTGTGACCGTATTGCAGGTCAAAATATTTATATCCCTGACGATACGTCATTTTTGCTGCTACGTTCTCTTTCCATTCGATATACGATACCGATAGAGACGCATAACCGATATTTATTCGACAACAAAAACGAAAAACAATTAATTTGTCTAAGTGCTTAGCAACTGCTAGAAAAAAGGTAAATAATAGCATTTAAAATCAATGAATTGATCACCAATACGTACATATGCTGATGTACTCACCAGCTCTCTCAACAAATGCATTTAAAATCAGGCCTAAAAAATTTTCTTTCTTCTGCATGTGTGGTGTGTTTGTGTTTATGTGTGTGTGTGTGTGTGTGTGCGTAGTGACTGGCTGCTGTTGGAAGGGAAAACAAAGAAAACTTAACCAAAAGAACGACGTAAAACGGCTTTGAAACGCATTTACAAAATTTATTTAAATTAAGTATGAAGTGTTAATGGTTATAAATTTTGATTGGTTATTGATTTTTTGCTTGGCTGCGTTTGTGCATGTAACTGTTGTTGTTGTTGTTGTTGGTGCTGCAGCTGCGCATCGAAAACTGTAAAACTGCTGTTGGCTGCTGCTTTTGTTGTTGTTGTTTTTGGTAGATGCAATAATTGTTGCTGTTGGGGGAATTTTAGGTCAGTGAGTGGAGGGGGGGAGAGGGCCTTGACCACAGAGCGTGTGCGAGCGAGAGAGGGGGAGTGACAAAACAGACAAAGGACATTGCATTTTGGTCTACTCTCTGTATACACACAACACAAATCCTCATCCCGCACCAAAAAAAAAAAAAAAAAAAATAGAAAAAGAAATGATGTTGTCTTCTTCCTCACAAATTATTCTCAGAATTCTCAAAACAAAAAAAAATTCCCCATAAATTGAAACATGGATCCGAATTTATCCTCGGAGAGCAACAGCAGCAGCAGCAGTCCACAACCCCCCGCAACAGCAGTCGCAGGAGGCTCATCCACCTCGTCCCAGTCCCTTCCCCATCCTTCCTCATTCACTGAACATGAAAATGAACATCAATCGCATTCGCCTCATGAACATGATCACTCTCCCACTCCTACTTTTCACCAGACTGCACCGCCACCCACCACACCAGCACTACAGCAGGAACAGGAGCCACAGCAGCAGCAGCAGCCGGAGCAGGAGCAGGAGCAACAACAGCCGGAGGAGGAGGAGCAGGAAGCAGAGCCACAGCAGCAGCAGGAGGAACCGGAACCGGAGTCCGATCTAGAACCCGGCCAGCCCGAAATCATAGACGCCAACGCCATAGCCGATACCATTGACGCCGGCGCCATAGACAACGACGCCGTGGAGCGCATCGACGACTACGACGAGGACGAAGACCTCGACGAGGGTGACGCCGATCCCGAGGTTGTGGTCCCACCTCACGACAACCAGGAGGAGCCACCGCTAGGTCCCGTCCAGCGTTTACACTCGGTGGCCGTTTTACCCAGCTATTCCACCGCCGGCCAAAGCATTGCACGTGCCTCACTGCCCCAGCTGTTGCGTGCCCCGCGTAGCCACAATAACAACAACAACAACAACAGCGTAGCCGTCTCTGTCGCCGCCCCGCCTCCACATCATCGCGACGCACTCGCCACTTTTATAGCAACAACGGCAGCCACTTTAGCAACGACATGTTCCCCGGCGCCCAAAAGAGCTCCAATCAGAGTTCACCCCGTACCAGCAGCAGCCGCCATCATCATGGTTCGTCCTCGCATCAGGGTGTGGATCCACTGCGTCTGCTTTATCCCAATGTGAATGAGAGCGAAACACCATTGCCACGCTGCTGGAGTCCACATGACAAGTGTCTGTCGATTGGCCTGTCGCAAAACAATTTACGCGTCACCTATAAAGGTGAGTATGGTGGGCCAGGTCAATGCTTTAACCCTTGTGCTGTTGTGTGGGTGGAAATTAACCGATTTTGAGAGATTAACTTAAGGTTGGAAAAAATAGATCTTTGGCGTTTTGGACAGATTAAAATCTCTACTTTAGAATGACCTAATACAAGGTCATAAAATAATGTTTAAGGACCTTAGAACGCTCAAAAAACAATTCCTTATCATAAATCTCACGTAGTTCCGCCAAAAATAGAGCCACGCTTATGATCTTTGGCGTTTTGGACAGATTGAAATATCTTCTTTTGGACCACGTACCAGAATGCTTTTGGGCCTTAAACGCTACAATTCTTATCTAAAACAGTGTGAAAAAAGAGCCAGATGCGTTTTGACAGATTGAAATAACTACTGGACTACGTACCAGAATGACCCATTTTGCGGTCATAAAAAATTTAAGGACCTTAAAACGCTCAAAAAACAATTCCTTATCAAAAATCCACGTAGTTCTGCCAAAAATAGAGCCACGCTTATGATCTTTGGCGTTTTGGACAGATTGAAATATCTAGACACGTACAGAAGACCATTTTGCGGCCATAAAAAAGAACCTTAAAACGCTCAAAAAACAATTCCTATTAAAATCACGTAGTTCGCCAAAAATAGAGCCACGCTTATGATCTTTGGCGTTTTGGACAGATTGAAATATCTTTTTGAGACTACGTACCAGAATGACCCATTTTGCGGCCATAAAAGGACCTTAAAACGCTCAAAAAACAATTCCTTATCAAAAATCTCACGTAGTTCCGCCAAAAATAGAGCCACGCTTATGATCTTTGGCGTTTTGGACAGATTGAAATATCTTCTTTTGGACTACGTACCAGAATGACCCATTTTGCGGCCATAAAAGGACCTTAAAACGCTCAAAAAACAATTCCTTATCTAAAATCGGACGTAGTTCTGCCAAAAATAGAGCCACGCTTATGATCTTTGGCGTTTTGGACAGATTGAAATATCTTCTTTTGGACTACGTACCAGAATGACACATTTTGCGGTCATAAAATAATGTTTAAGGACCTTAGAACGCTCAAAAAACAATTCCTTATCATAAATCTCACGTAGTTCCGCCAAAAATAGAGCCACGCTTATGATCTTTGGCGTTTTGGACAGATTGAAATATCTTCTTTTGGACCACGTACCAGAATGACCCATTTTGCGGCCATAAAAGGACCTTAAAACGCTCAAAAAACAATTCCTTATCTAAAATCGGACGTAGTTCCGCCAAAAATAGAGCCACGCTTATGATCTTTGGCGTTTTGGACAGATTGAAATATCTTCTTTTGGACTACGTACCAGAATGACTCATTTTGCGGTCATAAAATAATGTTTAAGGACCTTATAACGCTCAAAAAACAATTCCTTATCAAAAATCTCACGTAGTTCCGCCAAAAATAGAGCCACGCTTATGATCTTTGGCGTTTTGGACAGATTGAAATATCTTTTTTGAGACTACGTACCAGAATGACCCATTTTGCGGTCATAAAAGGACCTTAAAACGCTCAAAAAACAATTCCTTATCTAAAATCGGACGTAGTTCTGCCAAAAATAGAGCCACGCTTATGATCTTTGGCGTTTTGGACAGATTGAAATATCTTTTTTGAGACTACGTACCAGAATGACCCATTTTGCGGCCATAAAAGGACCTTAAAACGCTCAAAAAACAATTCCTTATCTAAAATCGGACGTAGTTCTGCCAAAAATAGAGCCACGCTTATGATCTTTGGCGTTTTGGACAGATTGAAATATCTTTTTTGAGACTACGTACCAGAATGACCCATTTTGCGGTCATAAAAGGACCTTAAAACGCTCAAAAAACAATTCCTTATCTAAAATCGGACGTAGTTCCGCCAAAAATAGAGCCACGCTTATGATCTTTGGCGTTTTGGACAGATTGAAATATCTTCTTTTGGACTACGTACCAGAATGACCCATTTTGCGGCCATAAAAGGACCTTAAAACGCTCAAAAAACAATTCCTTATCTAAAATCGGACGTAGTTCTGCCAAAAATAGAGCCACGCTTATGATCTTTGGCGTTTTGGACAGATTGAAATAACTACTTTTGGACTACGTACCAGAATGACTCATTTTGCGGTCATAAAATAATGTTTAAGGACCTTATAACGCTCAAAAAACAATTCCTTATCAAAAATCTCACGTAGTTCCGCCAAAAATAGAGCCACGCTTATGATCTTTGGCGTTTTGGACAGATTGAAATATCTTCTTTTGGACCACGTACCAGAATGACACATTTTGCGGTCATAAAAAGGACCTTAAAACGCTCAAAAAACAATTCCTTATCAAAAATCGGACGTAGTTCGCCAAAAATAGAGCCACGCTTATGATCTTGGCGTTTTGGACAGATTGAAATATCTATTGGACTACGTACCAGAAGACCCATTTTGCGGTCATAAAAGGACCTTAAAACGCTCAAAAAACATCCTTATCTAAAATCACGTATCCCAAAAATAACCATTATTCGTTGGACAGATGAAATATTTGGACAGTACAGAATGATCGGTCTAATGGTTCTTTTTTTTTGACTAAACGAAAAACAACCATCAAAATCGGACGTAGTTCTGCCAAAAATAGAGCCACGCTTATGATTTTGGCGTTTCAGATTATTTTTTGACTACGTCAGAATGACCCATTTTCGGCATAAAAGGACCTTAAACGCTCAAAAACAATTTTATTAAACGGAGTTTAAAAAGTATTGTGTTTTTTCTGTGTTGGATTACTAAAAAAATTTAGTGTAGCCTTATTTGCTTTTGGAAGATTGAAATATCTTTTTTGAGACTACGTACCAGAATGACCCATTTTGCGGTCATAAAACGATTTTTTAGGACCTTATAAAGCTTAAAAACAATTTCTAATCTAAAATCTGAATGCACGCTTATGATCTTTAAAATTTTTACATAGTTTAAAATTCCAGACTACATACCAGTATGCCCCATTTTACGCTCATAAAAAAATGTTTAATTGACCCAAATCATAAATTTTGAACTGCAGCACAAGGGTTAAACTAGGTTAACATTTTCCTCCTGCACTGTATACACATATACAGAGCTCTCTCTCTCTCTCCCACACTCTCAAACAGCTGGTGGTTTTTTGTTTTTCTGCCTTCTGCTTCTCCCACTTGTATTCGCATGCTTTTAACACACACTGTTAAGCCAGCCATCAACAGCTGGTAGTTAACAGAGCAAGAGACATTAAATTTGTTTGTAATTTTGATTTTTGTTTTGTTGTTGTTTTTTCTTTTTCTAGGCGTGGGCAAACAACACAGTGATGCCGCCTCCGTGCGCACCGCCTATCCCATTCCCTCCTCATGCGGACTGTACTACTTTGAGGTGCGCATCATTTCGAAGGGACGCAATGGTTATATGGGCATTGGCCTGACTGCTCAACAATTTCGCATGAATCGCTTGCCAGGTTTGTGGTCACTGTGGAAAATTAGCCCCCAAAGAGTAGCCATCATACACTTCTTTCACCCACTCAAGTAGGTTGGGACAAGCAATCGTATGGTTATCATGGCGATGATGGCAACTCCTTTAGTTCATCGGGAAATGGTCAGACATATGGACCCACATTTACCACAGGCGATGTGATTGGTTGCTGTGTGAATTTTGTGAACAACACTTGTTTCTATACCAAGAATGGTGTGGATTTGGGCATAGCATTTAGGGATTTGCCGGTAAGTGTGTGTGTGTGTGTGTGGCCTAAACCAGATTCAATGGAAAGTTAAGTTTTTTGATGTGAAACATCTTTAATTTCGGTACGAAGATTTTAATAAAATCATTTTATAGTGGGGGTAAAATTCAATTTGGAAATAACGCATAACGCGTAACGCGTAACGCGTAACGCATAACGCATATTGCATATTGTTCACTGGTATACACCAAGCAATGGCCTGGCCAACCGTGGCTACTTGACCATGGCCATTTGTCAATGGACACTTGACCATGGCCACTTTACCAATCTGGAAAAGCAATGTTGGAGCGCAAGCAATCGCCTGGCCAACTGTGCCATTTCAATTAAATTTGGTAGTAGTAGTAGTTTAGCACAGAAGAGGAATCTGGGATCTCGGATCAGGGATTTGGGATCAGGGATCTGTGATTAGGGATCTGGGTTGAGGGATCTGGGATTTGGAATGGGGAATCAGGGGTCTGGTATTAGGGATGGGGGATCTGGGCTCACGGATCTGGGATCGGGGGTCTGGGATTAGGGATGTAGGATCAGGGATTTGGGATCAGGGATCTGGGACCAGGGATCAGGGACCAGGGATGGGGCAACTGGGATTTGGGATGGGATGGGGGATCAGGGGGATCTGGGATTAGGGATGGGGATTGGGATCTGGGACTTGGGGGGGATCTGGGATCAGGGATCTGGGATAATGAATCTGGGATCATGGATCTGGGATCTGGGATTTGGGATCAGGGATCTGGGATCAGGGATCAGGGATCTGGGATCAGGGATCTGGGATCTGGGATCAGGGATCTGGGATCAGGGATCTGGGATCAGGGATTTGGGATCAGGGATTAGGGATGGGGGATCAGGGATCTGGGATGGGGGATCAGGGATCTGGGATGGGGGATCAGGGATCTGGGATCAAGGATTGGGATCTGGGGTCTGGGATTAGGGATAGGATTGGGATCAGGGATTTGGGATCTGGGATCGGGATCGGGGGGATCAGGGATCAGGGATTGGGATCAGGGATCTGGGATTGGGGATCAGGGATCTGGGATCAGGGATGGAGCAACTGGGATTTGGGATGGGGGATCGGGGGATCTGGGATCAAGGATTAGGGATCTGGGATGGGGATCAGGGATTTGGGATCATTGGGATAGGGGATCAAGGATGAGGGATGAGGGATCAGATTGGGATAGCAGGGATCAGGGATGGGGGATCTGGGATTACGGATCTGGGATCTGGGATCTGGGATTAGGGATCTGGGATCAGGGATCTGGGATGGGGGATCAGGGATCTGGGATCAAGGATTGGGGATCTGGGACTCAGAGATCTGGGATCTGGGATCTGGGATCAGGGATCTGGGATGAGGGGATTAGGGATCAGGGATCTGGGATCAGGGGGATGAGATCAGGGATCTGGGATTGGGATTTGGATGGAAGGGATCTGGGGTCAGGGATCTGGGATCTGGGATCAGAACCAGAACCGGAACGTTATTATTTATTTTTTCCGTACCGGTATCTTGGAACCTTTATTTTTGGAACCGAAAAGACCGAAAAGAACCGAAACATTGTACCGGTACAGTTTCGGTTCTGAGTTTTTTTTGTTATTTCATTTTTATTACTTCAATAAGGGATTTCTTCAGGGTAAAACGCAGGGTAGCGTAAAGCAAAAACTTACAAATGTAAAGTTAAGGGACCATCTGGTATATAGTGAAATTTTCAATAAAAATAACAATTTCATCTTATTTCTTTGCATCTATTTTGGTTCAATAAATTCCAAATATTATTAATTTATCCTTAATTTTTGCATTTACTAAGGAAATGAATAACTAATTGGACCAAATGGACCCAACCTAAACAGTTAAATTGTGATCGGGAACGTTTTCTGAAAACAGTGTATTTAACATTTCATCAGATATCAAAAGATCCTCTTGCTCTTCTATTATTAGGACATTTTTTTCTGAGGTAAAGTTTATTATGTTTAATTTTCCTTCTTATAACCTCTTTCTGTTGTGTAGGTTGCGACCATTTCTATTATATCTTCGGATTAAACGATTTTTAAATTATACCGGTACATACCGGTACGTACCGGTATACCGAAATAAAACCAAGGTACCGGTACGGAACCGAATACCGAAATAAACACTCACACCTTTTTTTTTCTTTTTACTCCTCCTGCAGACCAAACTTTATCCCACAGTGGGCCTACAAACGCCCGGCGAGGAAGTTGATGCCAATTTTGGACAGGAGCCGTTTAAATTTGATAAAATTGTGGAAATGATGAAGGAGATGCGAGCAAATACTTTGCGTAAAATTGATCGTTATCCGCATTTGTTGGAAACACCCGAGAATCTAATGAATCGGTAAGGGTTCAGTTAACAAATGAATTAAAAAATTATTAATGAATGAAATTCACAGACTGGTCTCCACCTATTTGGTACACAATGGTTATAGCAAGACTGCAGAGGCGTTTAATGGCTATACACATCAATCCTTTGATGAGGACTTGTCCTCCGTTAAGACACGCCAAAGTGGGTAACAGTGTGAACCCTTATAAAGTAACTTACTAAACAAATCTCTTCCAGAAATCATTAAGCTCATACAGACTGGAAAAATGAGTCAGGCCATAGAGCATACTTTGCGCTCATATCCTGGACTATTGGAGAATAATAAAAATCTTTGGTTTGCCCTGAAATGTCGCCAGTTTATTGAAATGATTAATGGAGCTGATATTGAGGTAGGATTTAGGCTTGAGTCTAAAATTGAAAACATATTTATGTTATATTTTTTCATCAGGTTACTTCGGCCTGCAACAACAAAGTCACCGCCACCACACAGACCATGCCCACAAATCAAACCTCGGTTATACAATCAACCAAGACATTCAACAAGCACAGCAACAAAAGTGGTGGCAATCAGCTAAACAACACTGCGAATCCAGCTGTGATAAAGCCCACAACAGGCGGCGACAAGCAACAGGAACTGAAAAAGTGGGTAATCAAATTAGCCAGGATTGGAATATATGTATAAGTAAAAAGTGGCTCCCTTCCTCTAGCATGCTCATTGATGACAACTCCAACAAGTGTCTGGAACAGGATACAAATAGCATGGATGTGGAAATGGAGCCCTGCAATAGTCACTCAAATGGTGGGGATTCCTGTTCAACTAATGGTAATGCCAGCGCAGCGCGCAATTCTCTAGATGCCATCGATGAGGAGGAAATGGGTATGCGGGGGAAATGTGTGTGTGTGTGTGTGGCCTTAACTAATTTATTTGGCGTTTTTCCCCAGATGTAGATGTCTCACCCTCTTCACGTAGCTATGGACGTGTGATTGAAAAAATTTTGGAATTTGGCAAGGAATTATCTTGCATGGGACAACAGCTGGAGAAGGAGAATCTGATGACCGAGGAGGAGCGTCAAATGTTGGAGGTGATTATGTGGGGAGATATATAACTCAAATATTGTTTATCGGATCGGAAAACGGTCATCATTTTAAAAATATGTCAGGTGGTTCGATAATTCAAATTGTAAATGATGTTTAAAATATATGTCTAGAAGATTCGATTCATCTATTTTCAAAATTGTAGAAGATATGAGGTTTTTAAAATAGATATCATTAGGCGGTAACTTGACCATCCTTCATCGGATCGGAAAACGATGTATGGTGGATCGTTAAGTAAAGATGATTAAAAGATATGTCTAGAAGGTTTGAACAATCTATTTTCAAAATTGTGGGAGATATGAGGTTTTTATGAAAAATATAATAAATGGCGGTAACTTTATCTAATCGTTATCGGCATCTTAACGTCAGGAAACTGTATATGGGGGATCGTTAAGTAATGATTAAATATGATTAAAATATATGTCTAGAAGGTTCAAATCGTCTATCTTCAAAATTGTGGGAGATATGAGGTTTTTTCGAAATTCGGGGGCGTTAACTCGACCATCCTTCATTTGATCTGGAAACGATGTATGGTGAATCGTTAAATAATGAGGTTTAAAATATATGTCTAGAAGGTTCAAATCGTCTATCTTCAAAATTGTGGGAGATATGAGGTTTTTTGAGATTCGGGGGGCGGTAACTCGACCATCCTTCATCTGATCGGGAAACGGTGTATAGTGAATCGTTAAATAATGATGATTAAAATATATGTCTAGAAGGTTTGAACAATCTATTTTCGAAATTGTGGGAGATATAAGGTTTTAAAAAATAATATCATCTTAAAATGGCGGTAACTTGACCATCCTTCATCGGATCAGGAAACTGTATATGGGGGATCGTTAAGTAAAGCTGATTAAAATATATGTCTAGAAGATTCGATTCATCTATTTTCAAAATTGTAGAAGATATGAGGATTATTCAAATAGCGGAGGTGGTAACTCGACTATCGTTCATCGGATCCTAAAACGGTATATGGTGAATCGTTAAATAATGATGATTAAAATATGTGTCTAGAAGGTTCAAATCGTCTATCTTCAAAATTGTGGGAGATATGAGGTTTTTCGAAATTCGGGGGCGGTAACTCGACCATCCTTCATCTGATCGGGAAACGGTGTATGGTGAATCGTTAAATAATGATGATTAAAATATATGTCCAGAAGGTTCAAATCATCCATCTTCAAAATTATGGGAGATATGAGGTTTTTTGAGATTCGGGGGCGGTAACTTGACCATCCTTCATCTGATCGGGAAACGATGTATGGTGGATCGTTAAGTAAAGATGATTAAAATATATGTCTAGAAGGTTTGAACAATCTATTTTCGAAATTGTGGGAGATATGAGGTTTTAAAAAATAATATCATCTTAAAATGGCGGTAACTCGACCATCCTTCATCGGATCAGGAAACTCTGGATCGAAGTTTGGGTGAATCGTTAAATAATGATGATTAAAATATATGTCCAGAAGGTTCAAATCATCCATCTTCAAAATGCTGGGAGATGAGGCTTTTTGAGATTCGGGGGGCGGTAACTTGACCATCCTTCATCGGATCAGGAAACTGTATATGGGGGATCGTTAAATAATGATGATTAAAATATATGTCTAGAAGGTTTGAACAATCTATTTTCGAAATTGTGGGAGATATAAGGTTTTAAAAAATAATATCATCTTAAAATGGCGGT
The DNA here is from genome assembly GCA_018904225.1 of Lordiphosa mommai. Taxonomy (NCBI): domain Eukaryota; kingdom Metazoa; phylum Arthropoda; class Insecta; order Diptera; family Drosophilidae; genus Lordiphosa; species Lordiphosa mommai. Next base: position 44,797 of record JAEIFT010000406.1, on the reverse strand, counting down.
AACTTGACCATCCTTCATCGGATCAGGAAACTGTATATGGGGGATCGTTAAGTAAAGCTGATTAAAATATATGTCTAGAAGGTTTGAACAATCTATTTTCGAAATTGTGGGAGATATGAGGTTTTAAAAAATAATATCATTTCAAAATGGCGGTAACTCGACTATCGTTCATCGGATCAGGAAACTGTATATGGAGGATCGTTAAGTAAAGCTGATTAAAATATATGTCTAGAAGGTTTGAACATTCTATGTTCGAAATTGTGGGAGATATGAGGTTTTAAAAATAATATCAACTTAAAATGTTTTAAAATCTTTTGTTCTAGGATGCATTTAGCCTGATAGCCTACTCAAATCCCTGGTCCAGTCCACTGGGCTGGCTGTTGTGTCCCTCGCGACGGGAAAATGTCTCCACCACGCTCAATTCGGCCATATTGGGTAGGTCCTTGTATCATTTTCTCTCTCTTTATGCTCTCTCTAATCACATTAATTTTACCTCCGCAGAATCCCTGAATTTCGAGCGGCGACCACCGCTTGAGTATCTGGTGGCTCATGCCTCCGAGCTAATCAAAATTATTGGACAGCATTCGCTGGGCGAGGATGCTTTCATTACCATCGACGATGTGTTCCCGCAAAATTGACCCAGTTCGCCGACGCTGCTGAAGATGTTCGAGACGACGCTGACTTTGCCGCGCACCAGCGTACTGACCGAACCGCTGGGCAGCGTAATACCCTCCACATCCACGGCCGCCGTTGCGGTGCAGACCACCAAGCGTCGTCGTCGCCGACGCAATAAGCGACGACGCAAATCATCCATGTCTAGCAGCAATGAGGCGCCCACCTCTGCCCGCACCTATGATCCGGTAATGACGGGCAGCACCAGCATACGTGGAGCGGGTTCAGCGGCGGGTACAGCGCGTCGTGGTCGTCATCGTGGAGCAGCAGCAGCAGCAGCAGCGGCGGCGGCGGCAGCAGCGACTATGAGTGGTAGCGGCAGGAGTAGTCCCTCAATGTTTGTGGATCCGCACGACTTCTTTGAGACGCTCGATTAGTTTATAATATTATTAACAATTCGTAGTAGGTTAATTTTGTTGTTACTTCATTTTTTACATTGATTTTCTTGGCCTTTTGATTTAGCCCGATTTTAAATAAAATATAATAATAATAATATTAATATTAAACAATATAACAGTGCTGCGCCACTTTCCCAAGCTTTGAATTTGTTTTTACTTCCCAAATATTTTGTGTTTTTTCAACCAAATTCAAGAATTTTTCAAAAACAAACTCGAAATTTGCTACTTTTTTTAAGTGTAAACATTTCGCCTTAGTTAATTAAGCATATATAAACGTTTATTCTATAAAAATCGACACACACACAAACACACACACATATATATGCATACATACATATTTTGAACTGAACATTAATAACAATTGGATAATCGTTTAAATATATGATATGATTGTGTATTGCAAGACAAGTGGGTTTTCATTTTCTGTGGGAGGTGATTTTAGAGCGAAGCTTTTAAATGCTTAATAGCTGCCAAAATTTAACACTTAAATGCATATACATTTGATTAGTCAATCTACCAATATTTATTACGATCGCCTTATTTATGGTAAAGATATTCAAATTTAAATTTAAACTGGCGCTCTAGGCAGTCTGACCATAGGTAAATAACATGAGTCTAACAGAGTTCTGTTAAGTTGTGCTGCTCACAAGAAAGCAAGAATGTGAGCTTCAGTTTTTTCTGTAGATGTTCGTGGTCGCGTCGGCGCATATTAAATCGGTTTATTTAATGTTTAAAAATTACGCAAATGAGTTAAAATTAAGTGCATAATCTTCGCAAAGTGTGCGGGAAATAGAAATACGCGTTAAATGTCGTACGGGCTTCTTTTATAACAGAAGTCGCACAAATAGTTTTTTTTTTGTGTTGGTCACCGTTATGTGTAAGAAGCTGTTGCTGCTGACGTCGACGGCGCGAATTGCTTATTGAGAGAGTCCTCGCTCTTCGGTTTTCTTTTTGCGGTAAAGTTCGTGTTGGCAATTGCGCAGTGGAATTGGCTTATTAATTGTGAATAAATTAGGCAAAAGAATGGAAAATACTTGCAAAATATTCGCAAAGTCGGGCAGAAGTGCGGGCAAATGAAATACACGCGAAATTATGTCCTCTTGTGTCTCGTTTTTGGTTTTTTTTTTTTGGTGCAAACACACACACAAAGATGTGTGGGAGTTGCCGATATTGCTGCTGCCGCAGACGTCGACGTCGCGAGTGGCTTAGCGAGAGAGTCCTCGCTCTTGTCTCAGTCGTCCATTTTCATTTTGCGGTAAAGTTCGTGTTGGCAATTGCGCAGTTGAATTGGCTTATTAATTGTGAATAAATTAGGCAAGTGAGTGGAAAATACTTGCAAAATATTCGCAAAGTCGGGCAGAAGTGCGGGCAAATGAAATACACGCGAAATTATGTCCTCTTGTGTCTCGTTTTTTGTTTTTTCTTTTTTGGTGCAAACACACACACACAAAAGATGTGTGGGAGTTGCCGATATTGCTGCTGCCGCAGACGTCGACGTCGCGAGTGGCTTAGCGAGAGAGTCCTCGCTCTTGTCTCAGTCGTCCATTTTCATTTTGCGGTAAAGTTCGTGTTGGCAATTGCGCAGTGGAATTGGCTTATTAATTGTGAATAAATTGGGCAAGTGAGTGGAAAATAGTTGCAAAATATTCGCAAAGTCGGGCAGAAGTGCGGGCAAATGAAATACACGCGAAATTATGTCCTCTTGTGTCTCGTTTTTGGTTTTTTTCTTTTGGTGCACACACACACACACATACAAATATGTGTGGGAGGAGCTGCCGATATTGTCGACGTCGCGAATTGCTCAGCGAGAGAGAGAGAGCGAGGATTTAAGCCTCAATCGGCCATTTTCATTTTGTGATAAAGTTCGCGATGTGAAGTGCGCGATTAAATAGCAATCCTCTTGTTTAGCTTTTTTTTTTTTTTTTTTTGGTGCACACACAAACAAACGGAGAACCATAACCGTAATAAATTGAAAGGAGCTATTGAGTTTGCTGCTGCTGCTATCACTAGGTGAGTGAGAGCTATTTTCTTTTTATGGGGAGATTAGTCCTTCATTTGTTGTGTGATTGATTTTGTTATTGTTTATTATTGCCTTGATGGCTTAAGACTTAATTTACTCACTGAGAACAATTGAGAGCTTAACTCTCTTTCGTATGCAATTGTTGTTGTCATTTGTTTACAATACTTTTTCTTTGGCTCACCAACAGAAACCAAAAGGAGAGACTTAGAAACAGTTACAACATTCACATAAGAAAGGGAGAGAGTGTAAGCTAGTGAGCAAATTACACTAGGCAACACTAAACACAATAGCTAGTTTGATGCCTAATTAAAAAAGAAAATTAAACACTGCATTTTTATTTAGAATTTTTATGTAAAAGTTTTGTGAAAAAAATTGCGAAAAAATCACATTCAAAAATAATTTTTACCTCAGGAAAATCTGAAAAAATTTGTTATATGGCTATTTAGAAAAAAGAAATATAAAATTTAATATTATTTTAATTTTACAAAAATAAAAAAAGTTATTTTAAATAAAAGTTTAAAGATGTTAATTTTTATAAAATTTTGATATCTTAAAAGTAGATTATAAAAATTAATTATATTTTATAATAAAATTACTTTAATTAAGAAAATTTTTCATATAAAAATTTTATATAAATTACTATCTCGTAGGGTTGTAAATTAAGAATATTGATTATATTTAAATTTGAAAAACGTATATTAAATTTAAAAAATTTTAAAAAAATTTCACAATTAGTTATTTTATTATAAAAATTACAAAATTAAAATTTTTATAAATTGTTTTAACTTTATCAAAATTTTTATTTACAAACTATTTAACTTTAAAAAAAATTTTCTTTTATTATTTTTATTTCTAAATCCCAAAATAAATGTCTTATTTTTTTCGTAGAACCCAAGTTATCGTTCTGAAAGCTATATAAAATATATACATTTTTTCAAGATGTCAAAAACTTATGAAAAACTAGGAAAAGTTGAAATATCTGCTTCGATTAATAACCTGTTTATACACAGGTGTAAATAAGGTCCAAAATGTTTACAAGAAAGAAAAATGTATTGAAAATAGTCGAAAATATATTTTTTATTCAGAAAGTCCATGACTTAACAAACTACCCTCATATGTGGGCAGAAGTGAGAGCCTGAATCTCTGGTTTACGCCCTACTTAAAGCTCAAAGTCATTCACATGACCACCGACATCATTGAGGATTGGAAATTACCCAATTGCGTTGTTCGATGATTCGCTATCAGCAAAAGTTATAAAAATAAAATGTTATGACGCAAGAATTTTGACTTGAAAGAGCCAGGAGAAGCGGGGGGTAGCGGTTGCGGTAGGTTAAATTCAGCCTTGTCATCGGAAACGTGCAGAAAGGATGAGAAACAGGAAGGAAGGGCAGCTATTGGAGCCCATTGTTAAGTGTACAAATTCAAATGTATGCGCCAGCAGCCCCATTGTCTGCGGACTATGAATGGAATATGTTACGGAAATGACAACTTAAATGGGTCCCTCCCAAAAATACACACACACACCCGACACACTTTATCTTGGCCATGATTATTATACGTGTATAAATGCAATTGAATTCACAAAAGAAGATGGTTTTCACAATTTAGCCACTCCTCCTGCATTGCGTGTCAATTCCATATCCACCGAGGGTGGATTTACCAGTTTGCGTATCACATCGAATTGGGGATTGTTTTTATCACGCACCAAATCAAAGATGACACTTTCACTGGTCGTTATCACACAACCAGCTTGACGTAAACGCTCCAAGGCCAAATCACGATCCTGGTTGAGACGCGAAGAGCAACAATCGGCCACAATGTAAACATTGATATTCTGTGCCAGCAGATCGATGGCGGTTTGCTCCACGCAAATGTGAGACTAGGGAAAATGAGAATGAAAAGAGGGAAAAATATGAGCTAAGATTATATCGCAGTTTTAATTAGATAATTTAATTTATCAAATCCCTTAAGGGGGTATTCTACCTTTGAACAGCGTTTTATGAGTGTTTTTTAAAAAATTCTGGAAAGAAAACTATAAAAGCTTTTTCAATTTAGTTTTTTGTTTTGTGTTATTTATTAATTATATTTAAAAATAAAAAAAAAAATTCGAGGGCTGTTCAAAAAGTTTTCGGCCTGCCAATTAAGGTCTCAAAAAAAAAGGTGTTGAGGTGGTAGCCATGATTCCGGGAATTCAGGTTATCGAAATTGAAAACGGTAAATGAAGAATTGATGTAATTTTTGGCCCGTACCTCAATCATAATTTTTAATATTTTTTTTAAAACTGGCGGCCATTTAAAAAATTTTTTGATTTTTCAAGTTTTTTTTGTAGTTTAGTGTAAAAAAATAAAAAAATGTTTTTCCTCTTGATTGAGGTACGGGCCAGAATTACATCAATTCTTCGTCGATTGCAACATGGCTGATCAAAATCAGTTCAGTAGAACTGGCCCAATCATGGCTACCAGGTCAAAAAACGTGGTTTGGAGAAAAACGCATCAAAAAGGAATGTCAAAGGGGATGGAATGTCAAAAAAAAAATGAAAAAAAAAAATTTTCAAAGGTAGAAGACCCCCTTAATGGATTTTTGCCAGAATTTGCAAAAGTTTTGCCTCATTTCTCTTTCTTTTGGTACCTACCTCTAGACCATATAGCACTACATCCTCAGGCTTTTCCTTGAACAAATCCTTGATCACCGCCTTAACTTCTGGTGTAATCATGCTGAATAGAGTTTTACCCGATACAATTTTGGCATGGCTGACATCCAATTGGGACACAGTTTTGCCCAATTTTTCGGGATAATGTTCGGTGACAATCAAAGGTACTTCCAGAGCTTTGCCCGCTTTGGTCTGTAATCAAATGTTTTTGTATAAGGTTAATCTTAAGCCGATAAGTGAACAAAGTTCAACTAACCAACTTGTCGGCATTCTTGACCATATTGTCAAAGAGTGGCATACTGGGGCGAAACTTTTCCTGCATATCACAGAGCAGGAATAAAGTCTTCTTGGGATTGAGATGACAGCGACGCAGGGCCATAGTGGGAGATTATAGCTTGAGGTTGCTAAGGCAAAGAAGACAATCATAAATTTAAACTTGATTAATTTCTAATTTATTTACCTGCTAAAAACAATTTAACAAAAGAAACTGCAAAAAGCTGTTGTTATCTAAACGAAACAGCTGTTTGGGGCCAGGGCTGGGGGTGATAAGTTGAGGGCCCCCACCCACGATATGTTTGGGTAATTATCGTTATCGAAGGCAACATTTTTAAAAAATTTGTTTTAATTATTTTATAAATTATTAAAACAAATTTAAAATTAAAATTCCCCTTTGTTGTTTTCTGCCCAGTGAGTGTAGTAATATTCTTTTTTTCCTGTTTGATAATAGTTTTTTTATTGTTCAAATTTGGTCTGTTATTAATAAAGTTTCATACATTTGTTCAAAATTAACCAAAAGTTACTATGTATATGCCTTAAATATATGTATAACATTCATATTTTCAAAAATGAAAAGTTGTTATTAAATTAAAAAAGTTACTTCATATAATTAATTAACAGGTTAAGCTTTTCAAAAACTCAACAATATTAAAAAGTAAGAAGATCATATGTTTCTATTTAAATCAAATTTGAAATGCATTTGGTGGCATTTATAGTCTAAGCCGTTTCGTTTTAACATGTTTTCTTTTTTGGTGGCTCCTTATCAAAAAAATCAGTCATTTTCGATTGCTTGGTGGCTTTTAAAGCTTCTTTATAGCACTCCTTATAAGGCAAAAGTATTTTTTCCAACTCTCTCTTAAACTTAAGTCGTCGTTCGATGACCGGATCTGAGTTTAAAAAGCACGATTCCAAGCTGCTAGCATATGCGAATCCTTCTTGGAGCTTTTCTATCGTTAAACTAATCGTATCGGTTTCTTCAGAGCTGCTGTCATCTGATTTCGAATTGTTTGCTTCAATCACAGCAATCTCAAGCAATGATTCGTCATTAATACCTTCATCTTCAAACAACTCTTGCACATCATCAAATGCCATGTCGTCGAAACCTTCACCCTCAATTGAATGAGCAAGGTCCAATATATCCTGGAATCCACATTCTGGCACTTCTATTTCATGGCTTTTAACAACCTCTGGCCATAATTTCCTCCAGCATCTATTTAATGTTGACACCTTAATCTCCTTTAAAGATAAGTTTACCAACTCAAGGCTATCTTTAATAGAAAATTTCTTCCAAGCACTTGTTACATCGATGGAGTCAGTTTCAGTTGTGTCCAAAATCCAGCGTATAGAGCGCCTGATGTAATATGTCTTGAAAGTGTAAATTATTCCCTGATCCATTGGCTGCAGAAGTGATGTTGTGTTCGGTGGAAGAAACTTTATTTTAACATTCGGTTGGCTTAAATGTTTCGGATGACCTGGGGCATTGTCCAACAACAAAAGTGCTTTAAAGTGTAAATTCTTCTTTTTTAAATATTTTTCAACTTCTGGTACAAAACAATTCAAGAACCAGTCTTTAAATAATTCTGCAGTTACCCAAGCTTTGGAATTTGCTTTCCAGTAAACGGGTAATTTGCTCTTGTCTATCCCTTTAAACGCACGGGGATTCAAAGACTTATAAACAAGCATTGGCTTCACTTGAAAGTCGCCTGATGCATTACTACACAGCAAAAGTGTAAAACGATCTTTTTGTGCCTTAAAGCCGGGAGCTACTTTTTCATTCTTTGATAAAAAAGTTCGATTTGGCATTTTTTTCCAGCAAAGTCCAGTTTCATCAGCATTAAAAACTTGGTCAGGCAAGAATTCATCTTCTTCAATGAACCTCTGAATTTCTTCTGGGTATGTGGTAGCAGCTCCATCATCGGCCGATGCCGCTTCGCCCTTAAATTTGATGCTATGAATAGAGAACCTTTTTTTAAATTTCTCGAACCATCCATTACTAGCAACGAAATCTAAGTGCCTTTTCCTGAATGATCCGCTGGCTTAAAGGGATCTTTTTTTCGTAGCTTTCGTCAATCCAGGTGCTAAGTGCTCTTTCCATTTTCTCCAAAATAGGTGCACGAGCTCTACTGGTAAATTTTGTAGATATAGATGACCCAATCCTTCCTGCACGTCGTATTTCAGTTTCATTTTTTTTGATAGTGCGAACTGTTGCCTCATTCAAGTCAAGGCTTTTTGCAATTTCCGTGGCAGTTTGCCCATTGTCTAAGCGGTTTAGAATTTCTATTTTTGATTCTATAGAAATTACTTTTCTTTTTAAAGGAGCTCTGTTCTTTCTTTCTGCCATTGTAATAGCTAAAATTTATATATTTTATTTATTAACTTTTTGATTTAAACAAGCTGTACCACCTTTTTACTTACCACAAAATCATTGATTTTTTATTAACGCGACTGCACAGCTCAAGATTTTTTCACCTACTAGAACACTCTTACATCTGACAGCTCAAATGCGGGGTCCCCCTTTTCTACAAGCACCCCATGTCATACGCACAAACGCACTAACGCATCAATCGACAGCAAAAAACAAAAATATCGATATTTTGCAATCGTGTAAGATCGAGGTTTTCAGCGAGTTAAAAGGGGAAGGGAGCAAATTTGTAACCGTGTAAGACCGAGTTCGTGCTAAAAAAGTCCGTGTTAAGCGAGGGCCAAGTGTATATTACAAAAGAGTGCCAACTCAACTAAATTTTGACAGTGGGCATAAATTAGTGCCAGCATCCGTCGAGCTTTAAATATGTTTGGTCTGAGTCGTATTGGTCTTGGTAGTTGCTCTCCTGTTGTGGTTTAGTTGACTATAGGTGTTGCGAGTTTGACTCAGGAGACTTAAACCTTTTCGAGCTTGTTCATCTATTGCTTGCAACGGTCGTTGATCATCTTTCAAGTAACGGGCTGCGAAAAATCCAGGTTTACTCCAAAATCTTGTAGACTTTCCCATGTTTTGAGAATTGTGTTCTTTCTTCTAAGTGTTTTGACCACAATATACGGTAGTCTACTCTTGCAGCTTAATTATTTTTTATAGCGAAAATGTGCTCCTAGCGTATATAAAAATGTTCTGAGTCCAGTCTCTGGGTATGGCATGCGTGTTTTGTGGGAGATAAAACAATCTTTTAATAAAATATCGCAATAGTTTTTCTAAGTCTCGATGCATATCCCCAGACTTCTGCCCATAACATTATTGCTTTTGAGTTGCCTCAAACATCCTATTTTTTACTCGAGTTAACGTTCCTTTTGCAGTAAAGAGATCAGGTACTGTTAATGGCTGTTTTCGAATCTTTCAGCTTTTTGTTCTAGATGTTTTGCAAAGACATATTAGAGGTGACTGTAATTCCTAGATACTTGTAATCTTTGACACGTCCAAGGGCGTGCCATTCCCACCCGTTCAAGCGTCCTTTGCCTGTCGAACTACCATTATTTTGATTTTGTGGTGTTGATCTCAAGACTCCACTTTTGACAGTATGCATGTGCGGCATCAATCATGTTCTGCATTACTGGGACTGTCAGCAAAAGGACCATGTCGTCCGCGTACTGAGAATCTTTAGTTCATCTGTCCGAATTCTACCCTCCAGGTAGCTCCATCGATATATCATCCACAAAAGGCAAAGAGTAATGGGCTCAGCAAGCAGCCTGTTTACCGAGGTTTGTTTCAAACCAGTCTTATAAACTATTACCATCCCACACCTGCAGTCTCATTTTAATATACAGGCTTTTTAGAATTTTTATCATTTTAGTTGATACTCCCATGTTGTTTAATTTACAAAGCAAACTTCTTCGATTAATGGTATCAGGGCAGCTTTGAAATCTATAAAAAATATATACAATTTTTCTTCTGTTCCAAAAATGAGTTCGCAACTGATGTCAGAACAAAAATGCTGTCCACGGTTGAATATCCTTTTCGGAAGCCGGATTGATTCTCCCTTAGTAGTTGTTTTAGTTTCTGCAAAAGCCTCAAGTCTTGCCAGTAAGATCAGAAGTGAAAATTTTTACCATTGAATTCAGGAACGAAATCCTCTGTAGTTCTCGACTTCATTTGGATTATTCTTTTCCATATAAATATATTTTCTGAAAGCATTTTGGAACCTCTCAGAGCTAAATATACGGTTGTATTCTTCGAGAAGCTTTGCGATGAAATTACATGGGGCATTTACGATAAATTCCGCTCTGGGGCTTTACCCATTTTACTCTTTTCTAGCGCGCTGTGAATTTCTCCAAATGTTATTTTCGTATCGAGCTCATGTACTTCCACACATCGAGAAGAGATTTCTTGCATCAGATCCGTTACCTCTGCCTCTTCCCTACTTTCCAGTTAATTAAAAAAAACGTATACATAAATCTAATCCTCATTTAAATGAATTTTGCCCTAGGCGACAGGCATAGTCAACGTCACTAAGTAAACAATTACCACCTCATCAACCAACGCCCACCCAACCATTCCCCATCTGCTGCGCCTCCAGCCCACTGGCAATTAAGGCAAAAGCTCCCCCCCACATAGCCAACCGATTTATATTCATAAGCCAAGCCCCAAACACCCGAATGCTTTCGTATGAATGCGCTGCTAAGGCATTTATAATTGAATTCCTACGGAACTCAGAGCTTCTGGTTTGCCCCCATCCCGCTCACCTGAAACTGGTCGAAGACATTATAGTAATGAAGCCACAGTCAATTTCAATAACGCAATCAAATGCGTGCAATTTCAAAAACCACAAAGGGGCGCACAGACGAAGAAATGCCAATGTCCAGGAAATCGCTTCTATACTTTGGGCATTCCAGACACGTAGTTTTCGTTCAAAAAGGGGAGCCTGGATAATGGCTTTGGCCAAGTTGCCTGCATATTTCAGTAATTTGCGCTACCTTTTGAGCGTGTGTGTGTGTGGGTCTAAGACCAAAAACTCAGCACACACTTTTTAGTCAATTTTTGATGAGGATTAATAAAAAAAAAAAAAAAAAAAAAACACTCAAAATATATATATATATATTCAACCCACCCAATATTTCGGTATTCATAGCGTTTACTTTCATTTACCAACTGGAACGCAACCATTTTGATTTTCAATTTCAACGCCATTTGCGCTTCACTGGCTACAAGTGCGATTTGCATTTGATTGCTATACTCTTCTCTGAGATAAAAGTATGCCTGATTTATGCTTAAGGATATGAAAAGTTGCATCAGTGGGGGTGATGTGTACCATACGATAGATTTAACCAGAACCTAACAAACATACGAAAGGTACATCAATAAAGCTCTTACTTTTTGTACATGTAACCTCTGCTGGTGTCGCGGTTGTTTCTTTTTTATGTCGACTCCAGCACTCACTTACACAAGCATATTTTTTCTGTACTCTCATTTGCGCCCTTATTTAGAACAGAGTTCACTGCCATTCGGCAATTCACATGCAAATGAACCGATTGCTTGCCGAAGTTATGCCTGACTGATTGACAGTAAGTTAGACATCAACCTATATGTGGAAGCACGTACGTAGTTGCTAGCTGGCAAAAGAACTAAGATCAATTCTTTGACTTTACTGAAAACCACAAACTAAGTAAGAGGTACCGTCATCTTGTTTTTAAATCACCTTTAGTATTTTTTCTATTTTTTGGTCGATAACTAAAGATTAAAGCTAATTTTTGAATCGTTTAAAATTAATTAAGGATATATATTGAGCTCATATCAGAGCAAAATTTATACAATACACTTAGGCTGCAATTTGTCGGAATCGCCGGAACGGATAAATATATCATATACAGTCGCGAAAAAAAATAATAGGACCACCCTCACAAGCAAATTCTTCCAAAGTCGCTATATTTTGTAACATTTAGAAACCAACTTTAGATATTTGAGAAGACTCTTTAAAATTATGAAAGGAGGGAAAAAATGAGGATATACCGTTTTTAACAAATTTAAGGAATTTTATGAAAAAATAGGGAAATTAGGCGAAAAAAATAATAGGACCACTTATCCAAATATGCACTTAAAAATAACAAAAATCACTTAGATGGTTACCGAAACATAATTGTATAATAAAGCTAAGATTATTCAATAAATTTCATGTTTATTTGGGATGCCTTTATTAGCTATAAAGGCTGCGAATGTCCTGAATCGATTCCTATTAAGTCCTGAAACCGTTTAAGAGGAAATCTTGTTTCGGTGACTCCTGAAAATCTTCCTATTAATCCGGTGATGGTTGGCAACTGTAGTAACTGCCTTTTGATTTAGACCACCGATTTTCAATGGGATTAAGGTCTGTGACTGCGTCAGGCCACCTTCAAAACTTTCACAAAATGTTTTCTAAACCATTCCTTTGGTTTTCCTGGGGTCATTGTCTTGTTGGAAGACGCAAACTAGCGGTATCTCATATTCTGTGTTAGGAAGCATCAAATATCAAAAATATAACCCGTATACATGCTGATCCATTAAGGTTTTCGTACCATATAGTCGACTACTCCATAGTAAGAAAAAGATCCAAATACCATTACACTTGAGCCTTCATGTTTAATGATTTTCCAGTGTATTTTGGATTGTTTTCTGAGTTAGAGGACTCGGCGTAAAAACGAGCACCTTTTCCACGAAACATAACAACTTAACTGTATTATTTCTATAAAAATTCCCACATTTTGGGGATGTCCAATTAAGATGTTCCTTTGCGAATTCCATGCACAACTAATATGTGTGGCTTTTAAAAGAGGGACTGTTCCTGGGCCTCGGGCTTTTGAGTTTGTTCTCTGGGTCATGTGTGAACTTTTTGCGCTGAAAGCGCAGTTATATTGATGTCCTTTTTAAGACTCAGTTGCAGTCCAAAATGATCCCTCTTGTCCTCGCGGATCCATCTTTTGACGTGAAACTGGGCCAGGAATCGCTTTTGTGCAATTGTTTCAGTCTTGTATTTGTAGTTTATTGTGCGTTCCGTACTATTTCTTTTGAATACCCAACCAATCGAACAATTTCTTGAAAGGATTTTCCAATCAAAATCGATTTTTTGATGATATCACTATTTTCCGAACTCCAGTGTTTTCCACGAGCCTTGGATTTGGTTTAGCTTACTCTTGATGATCAAAATAATAAATCAAAGTCAAATCCCTTAACCACATGCTTTTCGTCAAAGTAATTCTGGGAAATATATGGCGGTTTCAATGAAAAATAAAAGTGGTCCGATTATTTTTTTCGGTATTTTAAGCTCTTTATCCATAAAAAATAAAAAAACAAAATATTGAGAACCATTTCAAGGGTAGTTCTACTTTTGGAATAGCTCAAGACTACAGAACGCAACACTAATTGTTTGTTTTTTAAGTCTAGTGAGACAACTTTTTGTTATCAATGATATTTAAAATTTTTTAGCATTTATATTTTTTCTCAAATTTATAACTCAAAGTCTAAGATCCAAATTCTTCTACAAAACAGACAGCACATTAGCTTTCTGTGGTGAATATCGGCTTTTTATGTGGTTTGAACCGGCATATCTTTCTTGCTCCACGATTGTTTTCGCTTGACGTTATTGTAAACAACGAATTTTTCATAGCCCATTATGATTCGTTTCAAAAACTTGATCGTTTCGTTATGACTGAGCAATGAATTGCAGATATGGATACAATTAGTAAGGTGAAAGTCCTTTAACACATCGATGGGCAGCCCTTGACTCTTTTGGCTCTGTCAGCCCACTTCGTTATTTCTTAAGCTTCTCGGCAATCTTGATTTGTTCGCCATAAGCTTCTCAAGGGTTTTAAATGTATTTAAAATTAAATATTTTAATATAATAAAGTAATGTATAAGCTAATACCAAAGAATTTACAATACCAGACTTTACTTTTGGAAACGCTCACTCCAAATGATTTAAAGGCACAAATAAATGATTGGTAATTGTTGTAACTGAGTAGGCTGTGGACTACACACAAACGTTTGCCCAGGCATTTGGTTTTATAGGAATTTATTCTTATGTTCAGTCTTGCTTCAGTCATAGCTGGAGCAACATTGGGTAATTTTTCTTTATAAATTTTATTTTTTTAATAAATTATTTTAAATTAAACCCAAAAAAATTTATTTTTTTTAAAATTATATTTTAATGGAATATTAACAAAATATATTTTGATGTTCGCTCCCTTCTTCTTTTTTTTTATTTAAAATTTTTTTTTTTACATATTTCAAAGAAGAGTATTCCGTTTGCAGATCGATCTTTAGATGTTTCCACTGTGCGTGGCCGTAATAAAAGGTGCTAATGCTAATAATAAGTTGAGACAATTGCCAAAAGTTTTTTTGTTTTGCCACACACACACAAAGGGAAATTTTCTCAAAATTGTTCATTTGAAAAACAATTGAAGTATAATAAAAATATAAAAAAAAAAAAAAAATAGAAAGTCAAAAATGCTGTCATTGTCTGGCATAAGTTCGAATATGTGGCAATAAAATACAAGATGTTGTTTTTGTTGCTATTTGAGTGTATTTTTATGTGATTTGTTCCCCGCCCCAAAGGAGGGACGGGCCAAATGTTTCAAATGCTCTCATGTGAAATGAAAAACGGAAAATGTGAATAAGGCAAATGGAGAAAATGTGATGCCATTTATTTGCTAGTATTCAAGAGTTTTCTACACTTTTCTTTGCAAATGGCATTTGCAATTGTGCAATTTACTCAATGAAATGTAAATGCGAATCAATTGTAGTTTTATTTGCACAATTTGAGTAAAACTCATTTAATATCGAATTGCACACAATATTTGCATATGTGAGACTTTCACTTTAAATTCATTTGGGGTTGGAAGTTATTTAGTTAGTTAGTGCAACGAAACGGGGAGTTCACAACACTCAAAAACAGCAAAAAGCACTTTGCGAAAAGGACCAACTTTTTGGTACCGGTAAACAGTTTGTCTATATACATAAGCATTACGTGTTACTTCAATTTGATTTCGGTAAGCCCTCCCCACCCCCATACCCAACGATTTTCAAATTGGCGACGAAATGATATGCCAAACTACACACATTCAGGACCAGGACCAGGACAGGGCGGAACGGAGCTGTAGCTAATGCTTGTCACGTCTCCTTCAACATTTGACAAGGCAAATTCGGCAAAAACAAAAATTCCGCACGTTGTTTGACTTTGTTGTTGTTGTTGTTCGTTGTCGTTGTAGAAGAAAATGATTTTCACAGGTGAATTGGAAAGCGCGTAATGTTGTAATGTTTGACTTGCCAGCGGGCACGTGCCCAGACAGACCCAACACACACATGTCGAACCCCTAACAACTTCTTTGACTACACTGAAAGAAATGTTAAGATGCGGGTGGTTGGGTTTGGGTTTTTTTTTAAATGTATTTTTTAGGGCAACTTGAAAGCATGTCTAGACCCTTGAGAAATGTAAATAAAACAAAGAATGCTTTGCTAAATTAATAGAATAAGAAGAAAGGACCGCAAATAAGGAATAAAGTGAGAGTAATAGAGGAATGGTGAAATATTATTAAAAGAAAATAGCAGAAGAAAACCGAAGAAATTAGACGTTAAAAAATAAAAGAAAAAAAGAGAAGTGAAAATTGAAAGGAAGAGAGAAGAAAGGAAAAAAAAAAATATTGGTAGATTTTAAAGGAAAAATTGAAAAAAAATAAAATTGAATTTTAATGATATATATTACAAATACAGAACTCAAGTCATCAATTAAAAAAGATATTATTAATAAGAAAGAGTAGAAAAAAAATTTAGTAAAATTAAGAAAGAGAGGTTAGAGCAAAATGTTACTAATAAGAAAGAAAAAAAAAATTACAGAAAAGAAATAGATAAGGATTTTAAATATTGAGAAAAGGAAAGTAAGATTTTATTAGAAAAATAAAAAATAATTAAAGATTTTGAAAAAAAAAGTTAATTTAAAATTTGTAATAAAAAATTAAATTTAAGGTAAAAAAAATGAAAATAGAAAATAAATATAAAGATTTTAAAAAGTTTTTGAAATAAAAAATTGAAATAAAAAATTATAGAAAAGAATATTAAAAAAAGAAAATTTTAAAAGGGGATATGATTTCTAAAGAATTTTTAAGAACTCAGAAGTCAACAGTGTAAAAAGGAAATAAGAGAAAATTTGGTTAAATATGGGAAATTTTAAAATAGAAGACAATTTAGGAAAAGCATCAGATGAGAATAAAAGTAATAGATACAAATTACAAAATACTTAAATGCAAAAAAGAATGACAGCTGAAAATGTGAAAAAAGCGAAAGCAAAAAATATACCCTGTACATTTCAAAGCTTACATACCCTACAACTGGTGAAGTTGATGTTAAGTGTACAAGTTTTTTAAAGAATGAACTTAGAAGGACGATGCCCACTGAGCCACGCAAGGGCAAGGTAGAAGGTAGGCCTTAAAAAGGCAGCAATATTAAAAGTGGGTAACCACAGGAAAATTATTTTTGGTTGACCTGTTAATCAAAATTTTGAATAGAATTTAATTTTAAATCAATGACAAAAAATCAGTGAAAAAATATAAGAAAATATGCAACAATGCGTATGAGTGATCATTAAAAATTATATAGCATATAGCTGCCATAGGACCGATCGGTCGGAAAATGTTTTTAACATTTAACCGAACCTCCTTCCAAAATTTTTGAGGTTTGCAGCCTTGTTTGTTAACTCCTTGCTTTGTTCTAGTAAGAGAATTTGCGAATAATATTCAAAAAAATAAGTGTTTTTTTCTTGAGGGAACCATAAATTTTTTTTTTTTAAATTTGTGTTATTAAATAATTAAAATATAAAAATAAAAAAAAACATGTTGGAATGCGTGTATTCAAAAGTTATCAAAAAAAAAAAGGTGTAGAGGTGGTGGCCATGACGCGGAGAAGAGTAAATGAGGGTTATGATCAGAATTAATCTCGATCATAAATACAAAATTTTTTTGAAAATTTTACAAATTTTAAAAATAAATTAGATTTTCGTGTAAAAAAAAATGTTTTTCCTCAATTGGGTTGGGAGTATTATCAATTCTGCATCGATTGCATTATGGCTGATCAAAATCGGTTCAGTAGAACTGGTTTATTTTCGAGGCTAGGTCAAAAAAGAGTGGTTGCTCAGTCAGAGATTCTGACCAAAACTATTTTGAATTTTTGAAAACGTTAAAATGGAATGTCCAAGCTATAATAATAATGCAAAACTAAAAAATCAAAAAAAATTAAAATTTTTCAAAGGCATAAGACCCTTAAAAGGGTTTATTGAGTGCTTCCTCCAGCAAGAACTTTGCTCCACTAAAATGGCTATATCTGCTAAACTACTTCGAATTTTTTGAAAATGGTTTGAAGGGGATGAAAATGGAATGTCCAAGCTATAATAATAATGCAAAACTAAAAAATCAAAAAATTAAAATTTTTTCA
The DNA here is from genome assembly GCA_018904225.1 of Lordiphosa mommai. Taxonomy (NCBI): domain Eukaryota; kingdom Metazoa; phylum Arthropoda; class Insecta; order Diptera; family Drosophilidae; genus Lordiphosa; species Lordiphosa mommai. The sequence continues at coordinate 27,401 of JAEIFT010000406.1, read as the reverse complement.
AAGGCATAAAAAAGGGTTTATTGAGTGCTTCCTCCAGCAAGAACTTTGCTCCACTAAAATGGCTATATCTGCGAAACTACTTCGAATTTTTGAAAACGGTTTGAAGGGGATGAAAATGGAATGTCCAAGCTATAATAATAATGCAAAACTAAAAAATCAAAAAATTAAAATTTTTTCAAAGGCAAAAGACCCCTAAAAGGGTTTATTGAGTGCTTCCTCCAGCAAGAACTTTGCTCCACTAAAATGGCTATATCTGCTAAACTACTTCGAATTTTTGAAAACGGTTTGAAGGGGATGAAAATGGAATGTCCAAGCTATAATAATAATGCAAAACTAAAAAATCAAAAAATTAAAATTTTTTCAAAGGCTTAAGACCCCTAAAAGGGTTTATTGAGTGCTTCATTCAGCAAGAACTTTGCTCCACTAAAATGGCTATATCTGCGAAACTACTTCGAATTTTTGAAAACGGTTTGAAGGGGATGAAAAATGGAATGTCCAAGCTATAATAATAATGCAAAACTAAAAAATCAAAAAAATTAAAATTTTTTTCAAAGGCATAAGACCCTAAAAGGGTTTATTGAGTGCTTCATTCAGCAAGAACTTTGCTCCACTAAAATGGCTATATCTGCGAAACTACTTCGAATTTTTGAAAACGGTTTGAAGGGGATGAAAATGGAATGTCCAAGCTATAATAATAATGCAAAACTAAAAAATCAAAAAATTAAAATTTTTTCAAAGGCATAAGACCCCTAAAAGGGTTTATTGAGTGATTCCTTCAGCAAGAACTTTGCTCCACTAAAATGGCTATATCTGCGAAAATACTTCGAATTTTTGAAAATGGTTTAAAGGGGATGAGAGGGGAATGTCCAAGTTATAATAAAAAGGCAAAACAAAAAAATTAAAAAAAAAATTTTTCAAAGGTAGAAGACCCCCTTAAATACAGAAAAGAGTATGTTTCAGTTAAAGTTAATGGTAACCTGTTAGGCAAAGCTGTTCAAAACTGATAACAGACCAGAATTTAATATATTTCCCAAAGCACCCAGAACTGTTAACTTTGGCTCAGTGTATGCCACAACTGCCGCAAAGCATTCATATTAATTATTTCCAAATATTTGATAATTTACACAAATTTATTATTCAACTTTTGTTTGTCAAAAATTCGCATCGTATTTCTTTTCGTGTACAGCTGTCGCATTGAATTCCAAGTCAAAGGTTCACATGTCGTATACGCGACGCGCCACTTTTGTAAATTGGATGAAAATCTTTTGGCTTTTCAGCAACGCAATTCGTTTGCGTTGCTTCTTCTGTGTTTTTTTTCTTGGTGAGCGATGCATTCGCCTGGAAATTGACATGTCTTGTAACCCTCCCCCTTTAAAAGTAGGCTGCACTTTTTCTTTCTTTTTTGGCTGCCGCCGGCCAGCTCATCCGTCATGGCACGCCTGGTGCTTGTCACACGAAAAAAATAAAAGGATTTACAACATAGATCTAACACCTACACGAGTCCTTTTTTTTTTTTTGGTTGTTAAACTTTTCACTTTCACTTGAAATTTAGAGGAGAGAAAAAAAAGGATTTGTGTTTTCTTTACTGTGATTTTTTTTTTTGGGGGGTTTGGCTTCACCTTGGAAATAAACTAACATATGTTGCAAAAAATAAAACTTTCTTGTCGTGTTTTATTGCTTCATGGCAAACGAGCAAGATAAAATCCTTAGTGAGGTTCATTGAACTAAAAAATGTCGAGCGCATTTCCGTGTTTGTGTTTAAGTTTGCTTAGCTGCAAATAAACCTGGCTGAGTGGCTCTTGCTGAATGAATGGCAGGTTGACGACGGGTTCCAGGATGCAGACACCTGACATCTGGCTTTCAGTCGGGGGGGTTTTTGTATTTTTGTGCTGCTTTGTGGCTGTCTTAATTAATGTTTTATAATTATAAAAAAAAAAAAAAAAACTTTGCCAAGCAAAGAATTTTCCTGTAAGCTCAAAGGCAGCAAAAAAGGGCAACCCCAAAGGCCAAAAACAAGGCACTCTTCAGGCGCGCTAAGTAAACAATGCCAACAGGCAAGAATGAGCAGGAGGTTGTGTTGTTGACAGCCTTTTGGCCCACCTCTAACATGGCGCTACGCCTTCAAATTGGCGCCAAGTTTTAATTATTCCATCATATTCATAAACTTTTGTACTTTGCCCAGCCAGCCAGTCATTATGTGCGTCATCCGCTCACCCCAACACACACACACACACACACACGACAGGGCAAGTGCCCTTTTCTTTCCTTCTTTATTCTTTCCAACGACAACCGACAATGATGACGTCTGGCGGCATCCTGGCAAGGCGTTACTCCATAAAAATGAACAACAGCTTTTTATTGTCGAACAATGGAGGCGAGCAGCTCTCTAAACAAGCTTAGCGTAAAAGTTTCGACCTTTCCATGTGGTTGTTGTTTGCTGCTGTCGGTGTCATCGACAACAGCATTTAATGAGGCTGTCGCATTATTGTTCAATTGTGCGCGCTAGCCCAACCATAAGAATTTCTAATATTCAGCTCATGAACTTAATACACAAAGTCCTGTGTAAAGGGCAGTATATGAATTAGGCCATAAATAAATAGATCAATTTGATGAATTGACCGGAAAAGTCATAATTTTGGCTTAATTACACTTGCTTTATTATGTGATTATATTTATTTATTCTCACAAACGAAATTGATGGTAGTTGAACCCCACGGTTGAGTGCATGCAATAGTTTTTGTCACAAAAAATTTTATTTAATTTTTTTGAAATTTTTGAAAAGTTGAATTAACTCAAAAGAATTAAGCAATGAAAAAGGAAAAAATGAAAAAAAAATTTTTAGGTAGAAACCAGTTTTTAAGTTGTATTGATTCCTCAGCAGAATTGCTCATAAAATTCAATATCTCCTAATCTATTTCGAATTTTGAAAATGTTTGAAGGGATGTCAAAAGAATGCTCCGTATAATAATAAGTGCGAAAGAAAAAAAATAAAATTTTTTTTTAAAGGTAGAAGACCAGTTCTTAATGGTTGTATTGACTGCATCCTCAAGCATGAATTTTGCTCCACTTAAAATTGTCAATATCTCCTAAACTATTTCGAAAATTTTTGAAAATGGTTTGAAGGGGATGTCTAAGGAATGCCCAAGCTATAATAATAATGCAAAAGAAAAAAATCGAAAAAAATTTTTTTTTCAAAGGTAGAAGACCAGTTCTTAAGGTTCTATTGACTGCATCCTCAGGCATGAACTTTGCTCCACTAAAATTGCAATATCTCCTAAACTATTTCGAATTTTTGAAAATGGTTTGAAGGGGATGTCAAAGGAATGCCCAAGCTATAATAATAATGCAAAAGAAAAAAATCGAAAAAAAATTTTTTTCAAAGGTAGAAGACCAGTTCTTAAGGTTGTATTGACTGCATCCTCAAGCATGAACTTTGCTCCACTAAAATTGCAATATCTCCTAAACTATTTCGAATTTTTGAAAATGGTTTGAAGGGCATGAAAGGGGAATGTCCAAGCTATAATAATAATGCAAAAGAAAAAAAATCGAAAAAAAAAAAATTTTTTTTCAAAGGTAGAAGACCAGTTCTTAAGGTTGTATTGACTGCATCCTCAAGCATGAACTTTGCTCCACTAAAATTGCAATATCTCCTAAACTATTTCGAATTTTTGAAAATGGTTTGAAGGGCATGTCAAAGGAATGCCCAAGCTATAATAATAATGCAAAAGAAAAAAATCGAAAAAAAATTTTTTTTCAAAGGTAGAAGACCAGTTCTTAAGGTTGTATTGACTGCATCCTCAAGCATGAACTTTGCTCCACTAAAATTGCAATATCTCCTAAACTATTTCGAATTTTTGAAAATGGTTTGAAGGGCATGTCAAAGGAATGCCCAAGCTATAATAATAATGCAAAAGAAAAAAATGGAAAAAAAAATTTTTTTCAAAGGTAGAAGACCAGTTCTTAAGGTTGTATTGACTGCATCCTCAAGCATGAACTTTGCTCCACTAAAATTGCAATATCTCCTAAACTATTTCGAATTTTTGAAAATGGTTTGAAGGGCATGTCAAAGGAATGCCCAAGCTATAATAATAATGCAAAAGAAAAAAAATCGAAAAAAAATTTTTTTTTTCTAAGGTAGAAGACCAGTTCTTAAGGTTGTATTGACTGCATCCTCAAGCATGAACTTTGCTCCACTAAAATTGCAATATCTCCTAAACTATTTCGAATTTTTGAAAATGGTTTGAAGGGCATGTCAAGGGAATGCCCAAGCTATAATAATAATGCAAAAGAAAAAAATCGAAAAAAAAATTTTTTAAAGGTAGAAGACCAGTTCTTAAGGTTGTATTGACTGCATCCTCAAGCATGAACTTTGCTCCACTAAAATTGCAATATCTCCTAAACTATTTCGAATTTTTGAAAATGGTTTGAAGGGCATGTCAAAGGAATGCCCAAGCTATAATAATAATATAAATCGAACAAGGGTGTATTGGGACTTTCTCAAGCAAGAACTTTGCTGCATTTAAATAAGTGGTAAGCTAAGACTTTGGCTTAATAATGTAGGGAGTTGTGATCCTAGATAGCTTTCTTTGGTAGTGTTAGTCGATGCAGACAATAATGAAGAGTCTAGAGTCTCTCTTGTTTTTAAACTTTTTTTGAAAATTAAATTTCATGCAATTCAACTTTAATGTCAAACAAGCACCGTCCACTTGTTCCATTTCTCTTGCCTCTGTCCTCACTTTTTCAACTTGGATATTGTCATGCTACATTTTTCCCAACGCAAAATCCAGCCAAATTGCTGCAGTTTTTCGCATTCACTGTAAATAAATTAAGTTCATTTCATTTATTTATTCTGCGAGGAAGTGGCTGGGCCTGCATCTGGGCGCTTAATTAGGTAAGTGAAAGTGGGACCCGCTGCTGAGCCAAACAATTGAAGCTGTCATTCTGAGTTTGGGGCGAAGTGGGTCAATTGCCTGCGGGCATGCTCGAGCATATTTTAAAAAGCGAAACAATAAAGGCGAGTGAACGGGACAGAGTGTATACCGAGCGATAAGTGCAGTCTAATTTAATTATGTGCTCAAAGACTTGACAGAGAGAGAGAGAGAGAGAGAGAGGAATGCACAGGCAGGCACCTGCGCGTGTGTGTGTGTAATTGACAGCGCCTAAGCTCACTTGACAGGCTCTCAACCACACAACCTCCGGCCCTGAGAAGTAGGCAACACTTTTGTGAATATTGAGTTTTTGATTGCTTGTTAAATGAATATTAAACCCGCTTCTGCCCCCTTTGATGTGATTTATGAAATTCAATTTAAATGTCAACATTGATTGCACTTAGCCCTTAATTATGTCACACACACACACAGCAATTTTGGTATAATTGAAAAAGCGAACGCAACGAACATATCAAATTGTCAATAAAAGTAACATGAGCGTCCAAGACCAACAGCATTTTTGCTGTGATAATTTATGTAACCGAATTTCCCATTATTTTGTTGTTTTTTTTTTTTTTCTCTGCATAATAGAGATACTTATACTCACATACGTTACAAGTTCAACAGCCAAGGACACCAAATATTTGGTTCATTGACTGACTCTGAGTGGCAACAAAAAAAGATTTAAGCTGTGCCAGGTAAAATTTATGCGTCTTTTTATACCCTGTAGGAAAGGTACATAAGGGTATAATAAGTGGGTGATTATGTATGTAACAGGCAGGGGGAAACATATTCGATATTATTAATTAAATGTCTAATTTTTTTTATATTTAAAGATTCCACTCGCAAAAAATTTGCCCAAATTTGTATGAAAGTTTGTTTTAAATAAGAAACTTTTTCGCTATATTTGCAACTTTATCTTTTAATAAACTGAAATAGATTATAAAGATACAAAAAAGAGTAAATTAAAAGATTGAAGTCTTGCAAAATCTTCAGTAATGTCTACTTAAGCTAAGTTCACACGCACATATTAATTTGTCAAAAATGACAGAAATTTGCTCAAATTTGTTTGTTTTCTGTGTGAACGCCATATTTATTTGCAGGCAAACGCTTTTGCAAACTGGTTTGCTGAGTTTGTAGGGTGAAGTTTTCATAAAATTTGCGTACTGTCTGAACACAGTGTGAACACTCGCCAGCAAACTGTTATCACATTTGCCGAGTTTGTTCTTACAAATCAAATGATAGAACAAACTGTGACAAATTTGGGTTGCTATTTTGAGTAATTTTAACAGCAAGTGAGTTTGTAAATCAATTTTAATATTCAATGTTGAAAATAGGTCAATTAATAATTTTATAACAACAACACTGGTTTACAAATACGGGTCATCTATTGTCCGTTGTCTATGTATCCATTTTACCCCATATCCTTTTGTTCAAAAGATATAAAGTAACGTATTTAAAACACAAAATATGACAGAAGAACTAAACGCGAAGTTTGTTTTTTTGTTCTAAGGAAACCAGTTTTTTTCCTTAATATGAAAATTGTATTGTTTTTGATAAAAATCTATTCTTTTTTTTAATTTCTGCTTGTTGAAAACTTGTTCGTTATATTTTTAGATAATATTGTGTCTTCCAATTTACTATATTTTTGGTTCAAAAACTTTTTTAAATTTACGAATTATTTATCTAATATTTATTATAACCAAAATAACTTTACATAACATTAAATTATAAAAAACAAGGAAATATTTTTAAAATGAAAAGAGTAAACATAAAAAAACTATTTTATTTTGATAAAATCGTACATTTCTGAAGTTTTCTGGTCATAAAGCGCGATGATATCGAAAAACTGGAAGTGCAGTAAATATACTAAAGGTTATTACTTAAACTAAACCGAGCATTTTTCATTAGGTAGAACATTTTTAAGAATTTATTATACTTGTCAATAAAGTAATTATCTAAAAAAAAAAAACTTCAAATTTTGCAATTGAAAACAAAAAAGAGTATCTTATGGACAAATTCCAAACTTCGCGTACAGGTTTTCTGTATTGTTTTTCATTGTTTGAAAAACTTACTTAATGTGCACTCAGGACTTAAAAAGTGTAAACATTCCTCGTTTAATAAACTTAATAATCCAAAAATCTCTTGAACACCAGGAGATGGAAAGAACTAACAATTGATTTGAATGCAATGACCAAAAATACATAAAGAAAGTGTGCTTTCTTCTCTGGTCCTAAACCTTGTAAGCTTGTGTAATTTAACAACAACATTATTAAAAATTCCATATCACAGTTTACATTTACACTTTGATAAAAATAACAGTCGTTTTATTTTGTTACATCTGCTTAAAAAAATATAATATATTATATATATATAAATATTTTTTTTTCAATCATTTGCAGGGCTACATAATTATACGCTCGCAGCCCTATTCAAAAATTCGCACCTGTCACATTTTTTTGATCGACTTAAGAAAACACAAGAAAGCAAGATACAAGCGCATGAAACCCATTAATTGTATTGTTTGAATCTAATAAAAATTGTTCTTGTCATTTTCTTATAAAAACTACTTAACCGCGATAAATCGATATACTATCAGCAGCTATCGACAAGCCACATGGTTTGTGCAAACCAAAATTTGTCGCCAAATTCATTACAAACTTTCGAAGTTCCGACAAATGCGTTTACATATTAATTTGTCGTGTGTGTGAACACCCAGACAAATTCGGACACAAATCATACAAACTCCGAGATGACAGTTTGCGTAAATTTATTTGCGGTGAACTGAAAAACATTTTCATACAAATTTCCCTTTCCCCTTGGTGATAATTTATACAAATCCTCACCCCAGTACCCTCTTTCGTCACTTGCTGTCCAAATTTCCGCTTTCTAGCGCTTACCGTTTAGGCTTTGCGTAGATTAATCAGTCAGTCAGAAAATCAGTCTTTAAAGAGATAAAGCTTAGATAGATACAAAGATCCTCTTTCTATCTAAAGTTAAAAAATCTAAGGCAGTTACAGGGTATATTAGAGTCGGATTTGATACACTTTCTTACTTGTTTTGATATTGCTTGCTGCTTCTCACTCCACTCTCATAAATATATTTATGTGTTTCTCTCATTTTTACTGCATGTGACAGAGATATACTTACGTGTATACTTATACATATATATATCCTCTTCTAGATGTCGGCCCATAAACAGGCCGCACATCAAATGCTAGAGAGACAAGTTTCGACATTAGCAAGAGAAAAAAGTTTCGTATTTTTTTTTATGATGCATTTAAAACTTTTGCCAGGACCAAACCACATCCAGTACAGTACAAGCTTGTAACTTATTTCATTTCCTTTGCGCTCTCTCATTTAAAGTTTCGTTTTGGTACGACCATAAATTCTATGAAAAATCTCCGAATTATAAACACCTAAGCAAAGTCGGTAGATATATATGTAAGTACATACATATGCATATAAAAAAGTTGGATATGCTCGTAAATCTAGCATTTGTCAGTTGCCAAACTGTTCAGACCGCTGCCGCAGCATACACTGAGCAAAAGATAAGTTTATGTGTGAAATTAAGCAATAGCTGAAAATTCCTTAAAATTACTAATTGGCAATTTACGCTCAGGATTTTGGGAAAAACCACCCCCAAGGGTTAGAAAATAACCAAAATGTTTATATGACAACTTTTGTTTTTTATCCAATCGACTTGAAACTCAGCTTGTAGTTTTAGTATACTTTTAGGATGATTTCTCTCCGTGTACAATGTGAGCCTAGCAACTCTGAGGGCATCGTCTAATTGGCCTTTTTATGCACACGAGCACACTCGACATCATTTTCCATTTCCAGGGCCATTTCCGTGCCAAAGCAGTTTATCACTCTAACTATATGCACATTCAGGGGGGAGGAGCAGCAGGCTCATGAGGAGGCCTGCATTCTGCACTCCCACTGCTGTTGCAATTCAATATTAAGCCTTCTACCTGGTTTTACCGCCTCCTAACGATGCGCCATTCTAAAAACGTGCAACACTCACCGAAAGTGCCACGCGATTTTGCGTCCAGTTTCCAGTTGATTCCAGCTGCAACAAAGAGCTAATAGCAGTCGGTTGAGAACGTGAAAGGCTAAACTTTCTCATCCTTCGACATTAAATCGCCATGTGTGATGGGGTTTAACTTGTCGGCTTTGAGTGTCAGCTTTGAGCGTCGTTGTGCCTTTGAATGGAAGTGGAAGTGCAAGTGGATGGATGGATGGGGTGTTGCTAGGTTGGTTGGTTAAGTGATGGAAGGAGCCACCCAGCGGAAGCTGTGGTAGGCTGCTGCCTCTTTGGTGATTGTGTGTGTGTGTGTGCTGTGCTGTGATGCGTAACGCAGCTGACATTTTATTAGTTGCTACTGACATTCAATTAAAGATATTTTTGTTTCGTTGAGTGGTTGAAACGTTAATTAAATAAGAATTCTGATTCTAATATCCGGCTTTTACTTAGTTTATATTTTGGTAAGAAAATCTTAAGCTAGACAAGTCCCCCATTTTCTGGTATATCTTAGATGTATTTTAGGGGATCCCGACTGTGATTTTTGCTCCAATTTAGGAACTTTCTTATACCAACAATTTTATATATCGACCAAAAATACATATAATACCATAAAAATAAAAAATAAATTCGAAAAATACTTCAACAAATTTTTGTTGACTGACTGATTAACTGACTGACTGACTGATTAACTGACAGACTGATTGTTTGACTGATTAACTTACAGACTGATTGACTGATTGATTAACTGACTGATTAACTGACTGATTAACTGACTAATTAATTGACTGATTAACTGACTGATTGACTGACTGATTGACTGACTGAATTACTTATTTACTTTCTTACTCACTTACTTACTTACTTAATTACTTATTCACTTATTTACTTATTTATTTTCTTACCTACTTAATTATTTACTTACTTACTTACTAATTCACTTATTTATTTGCTTACTTACCTACTTACTAACTTATTTACTTAGTCGGGATTTACACCATGAAGCAAACACCATGAGGTCTTCTAAGTAGGCGTGAAATTCAGGATAATTCTTCCAGACCTTTTGAATGAATAGTAAGAAATACATTCAAATCGCTCGCCTACTTAGAAAACTTCACGAAGTTTGCTTCATCATGTAAATCCCGTCTTAGTTACTTAATTACTCAATTGCTTAATTACTTAATTATTTACTTACTTAATTATTTACTTACTTAATTACTTATTTACTTACCTACTTACTTATTTACTTACCTACTTACTTACCTGATTACTTACTTACCTTACTTACTTACTTAGTTACTTAATTACTCAATTACTGAATTACTTAATTAATTACTTACTTTCTTATTTACTTGCTTACTTACTAGTTTACTTACTTATTTACTTACTTACTTACCTTCTTACCTACTTACTTAACTTACTTACTTTACTTTCTCACTTACCTTTACTTACTTACTTACCTGATTACTTACTTAGTTACTTAATTACTCAATTACTGAATTACTTAATTAATTACTTACTTTCTTATTTACTAGTTTACTTACTTATTTACTTACTTACTTACCTACTTACTTACCTACATACTTACCTACTTACTTACCTACTTACTTACCTACTTACTTACTTACCTACTTACTTACCTTACTTACCTTACCTGATTACTTACTTAGTTACTTAAATATGATTACAATAATACTTACTTATTTACTAGTTTCTTACTTACCTACTTACTTACCTACTTACTTACCTACTTACTTACCTACTTACTTACTTACCTACTTACTTACCTACTTACTTACCTACTTACTTACCTACTTACTTACCTACTTACTTACCTACTTACTTACTTACTTACTTACCTGATTACTTACTTAGTTACTTAATTACTTAAATACTCAATTACTTCATTACTAATTATTTACTTTCTTATTTACTTAATTACTTATTTACACTTATTTACTTATTTACTTACCTACTTATTTACCTACTTACTTACTTACCTACTTACTTACTTTATTACTATTACTTTATTACTTTATTACTTTATTACTTTACCTATTACTTATTCTTTACTTACTTTATTACTTTATTACTTTATTACTTTATTACTTTATTACTATTACTTTATTACTTTATTACTTTATTACTTTATTACTTTATTACTTTTTACTTACTTTATTACTTTTTACTTTATCTTTATTACATTACTTAATTTTACTTTATTACTTTTTACTTTATTCTTTCTTACTTTATTACTTTATTACTTTATTCTCTATTACTTTATTACTTTATTACTTTATTACTTTATTACTTTATTACTTTATTACTTTATTACTTTATTACTTTATTACTTTATTACTTTATTACTTTATTACTTTATTACTTTATTACTTTTTTTATTACTTTATTACTTTATTACTTTATTACTTTATTACTTTATTACTTTATTACTTTATTACTTTATTACTTTATTACTTTATTACTTTATTACTTTATTACTTTATTACTTCTATTACCTTTTACTTTATTACTTTATACTTCTATTACTTTATTACTTTATTACTTTATTACTTTATTACTTTATTACTTTATTACTTTATTACTTTATTACTTTATTACTTTATTACTTTATTACTTTATTACTTTATTACTTTATTACTTTATTACTTTATTACTTATACTTTATTACTTTATTACTTTATTACTTTATTACTTTATTTTTACTTTATTACTTTATTACTTTATTACTTTATTACTTTATTACTTTATTACTTTATTACTTTATTACTTTATTACTTTATTACTTTATTACTTTATTACTTTATTACTTTATTACTTTATTACTTTATTACTTTATTACTTTATTACTTTATTTATTACTTTATTTCTTTATTACTTTATTACTTTATTACTTTATTACTTTATTACTTATACTTTATTACTTTACTTTTACTTTTTATTACTTTATTACTTTATTACTTTATACTTATACTTTACTTATTACTTTATTACTTTTACTTTATTACTTATTTTATTATTACTTTATTACTTTATTACTTTTTACTTTATTACTTTATTACTTTATTACTTTATTACTTTATTACTTTATTACTTATTACTTTATTACTTTATTACTTTATTACTTTATTACTTTATTTTTACTTTATTACTTTATTACTTTATTACTTTATTACTTTATTACTTTATTACTTTATTACTTTATTACTTTATTACTTTATTACTTTATTACTTTTATTACTTTATTACTTTATTACTTTATTACTTTATTACTTTTTTCTTTTTTTTTTTTTTTTATATTACTTTATTACTTTTTATTATTACTTTATTACTTTATTACTTTATTACTTTATTACTTTATTACTTTATTACTTTATTACTTTATTTACTTTATTACTTTATTACTTTATTACTTTATTACTTTATTATCTTTATTACTTTATTACTTTATTACTTTATTACTTTTTAATTACTTAATTACTTAATTATTTACTTACTTACTTAATTACTTATTCACTTATTTATTTACTTTCCTACTTACTTAACTTCTTACTTACCTACTTACTTACTTAATTATTCAATTACTGAATTACTTAATTATTTACTTACTTTCTTATTTACTTGCTTACTTACTAGTTTACTTACTTATTTACTTTATTATTTTCTTACTTAATTAAAGCAATTTAAATATGAAAGAAAAATATGGCAGAAAAACAATGATTTCGGTATCCAGCTTTTCTACTCATTTCTCATTACTCATTGAAGCCTCCCATTTTCTTCAATTTGTACCATTCAATATGATTAGCTAGTTGAGGTTAATAAAAAAAAAATAGCAAACACTTACGGAAAATAAGTTTTACGATCCAATCAAGCAAAGACATAAAAAATAAACGCTATTCCAGCAAAAATTTAAGCATTTAAAGAAGGACAAACGAATGAGCCAACTACTAAAACTACACACACTCATGCAGAGAGCGAGAAACAGAAAGAGAGAGAGAGAGAGTAAAAGCTGGCCATAAAAAGCAGTGTAATAAAATTTGAAAAACAAGCCAAGCAGATGACTGTCCCCGTCACTGGCTAATGGTCAACGTCAGATCAGAAGCCTGAAGGCAGGCAAACACACACACACACACAAAACAGCATTCAAAAGGGTGTGAAAGCGTGTTCAGCCCACGCAAACAGAACCCAACTGAACTGAACTGAACTCAACTGAACCGAAAACCTACAACCTACAACTGAGCACAGAAACTGTAACAGAAACAGACATAAGCGTCTTATTAGATTTTCGTGTGTATTTTGGGGCTGAGCATAAGTGCAAGACAAGTGCCACAACGCACATGAGTGAGTGGGTTAGAGGCAACATTAACAACTTCATTAAGGCCAGACAGAGGCACAGGCACAGGCAGAGAGCTGCCGCCTGCTAAACTCAACTGTGAAGTACATTAATTTTTTGGGGGGGCTTTAGCAAAAGGCAATAAATCTTTAGCAACAAAGCCCGGCATAGAATATAGAATATGTATTGACAGCTGAATGGGACAGAGAGAGACTCAGTTTCAGTTTCCTTATCAATGCAACAACATAATGGAATTTATTTCGTGTCCAAAACTGAAAATTAATTAGTGCAGCAAAAGTCTCACATTCACACACTTTGGGGGCTTCAAATTACATGAGAGAAACAAAAAGAAGGAGAACTCTCTGGCATTGTTGGTCAGCAAAACAACAGGCAGCACATTTGCCAAAATGAAAAACTTTGGTTGGCAACGTTTCAATGTCAGTGGGAACGAGACAAATGTTGTTTTGGGTTTGCCTTGGCAAATTGCCTTTCAAGAGAAGAAAACTGCAATTTGCTAAAATTGTGGAAAACGTTTAAAGACACTTCCAAAAAGCTGGAAAAACAAATGCATATTTGTTTTGTGCAATTAGATAGTTGCAATTGGATAACAGGGCGTATGAGCTATGTGAATATGAAAAAATCAATTTGATTTGTTTTTTTTTGTACACAATTTGTTTGGGCAAAGGCAACCATTTGGTTAAAAGAATTTTTATGAAAAGAAGAACACTTGCAAATCACTGAGAGTGTTCAAAATATTAGGTACAACTAGCTGAACCTGCTATTGTTAAATACACACATCATAATTTAGCTTAAAACCGATTGTCAAGTCGAACGAATAAATCAATATTACCTCAGAAAAAAACAGCTGCCGGTTCATCCTTGGTTTCAAAATATTGGGTTAGAAAGAATTAGCTGAACCTGCTACTTGTTAAATACATACATCATAATTCTTCAAATCTTACGAAATACTTAAATCAAGAATTTTTGTAAAACGTACTAGGTTCGAACGTGATTGACTAACCGTTTGTACTTAAAATATTAAGTATGATCGTTTTAGGGTGTACTTAAACTAAGTACGAATCAATCTTCAAGTTTGAAATTTACCCAAAATGTTCCTTAAATGAGTACAAAATTCTTAAATTAAGTACAAAATACTCAAATCAAGAATTATTTGTACTCAAAGACAAAGACAAAAGTCGACAAAAATTATACAAAACACTCTCCATTCCCAGAACAACAATTAAAAGCAAACGCTGACAGCTCTACTTTAACGGTAATATATTTCTAGTCAAAAATGATTGAATCAAGCACATTTTAGTCTCATTTTGAGTACAGAAAGTTCCTGGATTAAGAACGGATCGGGATTGATTTGAGTATTTTATGGGCTTAAACCAAGTACAAATTGGGATTGATCTAAGTATTTTGTTGTCTTAAGTCAAAAGAGAACATTTAGTTCTCTTTTAAGTACGCAAATTCTAGCATAGGAACGAATCGGGATTAGTTCAAGCCTTTCGTTCTAAGAAAAATTTTAAAAAACTAGGAGAATTAATGAGATAAAATAGTTTTAATTATCGAAACGTCTAAAAATCATATTTTGGGATAAAAAAACGACGAATCCAAGAGTTCTGTACTATACCGTTTGTACTTGATTTAAGGTACAAAGTTCTCGGTTTTTTTTCTGAGTGTACTATTAAATTTTTTATGGAACGCTCCCCCCAGTCCGTCCGTCTGTCCGTCTGTTTCTATGCTATCTCCTCCCTCAGTTTTGAAGCTATCTTGACCAAACTTTGCAAAAAGTCTTTAAATACACATAGGCTGCACATTTGTCGGAATCGGCCGGATCGGATGACTATATCATATAGCTGCCATAGGAACGATCGGTCCAAAAACTAGTTCTAGTGAGAAAAACTTTTTTGTTTTCTATCATAGGGTCACCAATCGAAGTATTTATTAGTTTTATATACTTTCACACGATTCAGGAAAAATTTATCAAAATCGGAATGACTATAGCATATAGCTGCCATATGGAACGATCGGTCCAAAAAACTAGTTCTAGTGAGAAAAACTTTTTTGTTTTCCATCGTAGCGTCACCAATCGTGGTATATATTAGTTTTATATGCTTCCACACAATTCTGGAAAATTTTATCAAAATCGGATGACTATAGCATATAGCTGCCATATAAACGGTCGGTCCAAAAACTAGTTTTAGTGAGAAAATCTTTTTTGTTTTCCATCGTAGCATCACCAATCGTGGTATATATTAGTTTTATATGCTTCCACACAATTCTGGAAAAATTGATCAAAATCGGATGACTATAGCATATAGCTGCCATATAAACGGTCGGTCGGTCAAAAAACTAGTTCTAGTGAGAAAAACTTTTTTTTTTTGTTATCAATGGTAGCGCCTTTCAAAAAACTGCAAGTGTATTTAAAACATCGGCGGAGCCGATGTTAGCCTTCTATTTTTTTTTTAAAATTCGTAAAATATTACTTTGCCAATTTATTTCTATGTTTTCTTGCGTATACTTAATATGTCGTTTTTTTAAGTCCTAGTAAAAAATGGATAACAGGGCGTATGATCAATGTGAATATAAGAAAATCCAAATAAATGCTTCGTTTTGTAAAAAAAAAACACTTAAAACTTTGATAAAAAGTTTTAACAACAAAAAACTAAATAAGTTTTAGGTGAAATATTACAAGGGCTTTGTGTGTTGTCTGTTGGGGCCGTTATCGGATGCCCCAACTGACAACACAAAAAGCCCTTAAAAATATATTCACATAAAACTAATTTAGTTTTTGGTTTTTAAAACTTTAAATAAATTTGTAAAATATTCCTCTTAGCCTTCAATTCCTTTGCTCACTTATATCTTTTGTTTCCTTGGGTACTCCCCTGCGTATACGTAATATGTTTATTTCTCTCATTCAGCCCTTTTTGTGTACACATTAATGACAAGAACAACAACAATGGGCCACCAGCATGTGGCTGTGGCTGCTTGAGCATAAACACATAAAATCTGGTTGTAAATTTTACTTGCATAAAGTATTTGACATTTTTGTCTCTTTGCGGTGCACGCGCACACACACACACACAATGATATTTTGCTATGTGAGTCGTTGACAATCTTCCTGTGGCAGTCAAAAACAGTTGAGCTGCTTGCTGCGTGTTTCCAGTAAATGTCATCAAAAGGATTTTGGGAAATTTTCATTATACACCAGAAAGAGCGACAATGCAATTGGACATGAGAATTATGCAAAATATATAATGAAAAGATAACCATGACAGCAAAAATTCATAGAAAGAACTGAGTGAAAATTAATGAGACAGCAAAGCTTAAACAAAAACTTATAAATAAGCTGCAAGGGTTGTCTATAAAAAATCCTTATAAATTAAATACGAGTATTGCTTATTAGTATTTGGGAAATTTGAGTTTGGGAGCAGTCCAACAACAACAACAACAGCAATATAACCCTTATAAGCGAGGCTCAAGTCGAGCATGCATTTTTATACTCTGTACCGAAGGTACAAAGAGTATATTGGGTTTGTGCAAATGTGTGTAACAGCCAGAAGGAAGCATCTCCGACCCTATAAAGTATATATATTCTTGATCAGCATCAACAGCCGAGTCGATATAGACATGTCCGTCTGTCCGTATGAACGCTGAGATCTCAGAGATGGTAAGAGATAGAGATTTGAGGTGTATGGAACATATATTTCTTATACTTGCAGGCAGATCAAGTTTAGTTTTTTTTTTGCCACGCCCCCTGCCTCCCCCGCAAATTGAAAAAAACTTAATATCTTCCACAATTTTGGAGTTAGGTTGTTCGAACCTTCTAGACATATATTCTACTCATCATTACCTATCGAGCCCCCATACATCGTTTTCCGATCAGATAAACGATAGTAGAGTTGCCACCCCCGCAATTTGAAAAACACCTCAAATATCCCGCAATTTTAGAGTTAGGTTGTTCGAACCTTCTAGGCATATATTCTACTCATCATTACTTATCGAGCCCCCATACATCGTTTTCCGATCAGATGAACGATAGTAGAGTTGCCACCCCCGCAATTTGAAAAACACCTCAAATATCCCGCAATTTTGGAGTTAGGTTGTTTGAACCTTCTAGGCATATATTCTACTCATCATTACCTATCGAGCCCCCATACATCGTTTTCCGATCAGATGAACGATAGTAGAGTTGCCACCCCCGCAATTTGAAAAACACCTCAAATATCCCGCAATTTTGGAGTTAGGTTGTTTGAACCTTCTAGACATATATTCTACTCATCATTACCTATCGAGCCCCCATACATTGTTTTCCGATCAGATGAACGATAGTAGAGTTGCCACCCCCGCAATTTGAAAAACACCTCAAATATCCCGCAATTTTGGAGTTAGGTTGTTTGAACCTTCTAGACATATATTCTACTCATCATTACTTATCGAGCTCCCATACATTGTTTTCCGATCAGATGAACGATAGTAGAGTTGCCACCCCCGCAATTTGAAAAACACCTCAAATATCCCGCAATTTTGGAGTTAGGTTGTTTGAACCTTCTAGACATATATTCTACTCATCATTACTTATCGAGCCCCCATACATCGTTTTCCGATCAGATGAACGATAGTAGAGTTGCCACCCCCGCAATTTGAAAAACACCTCAAATATCCCGCAATTTTGGAGTTAGGTTGTTCGAACCTTCTAGGCATATATTCTACTCATCATTACTTATCGAGCCCCCATACATCGTTTTCCGATCAGATGAACGATAGTAGAGTTGCCACCCCCGCAATTTGAAAAACACCTCAAATATCCCGCAATTTTGGAGTTAGGTTGTTTGAACCTTCTAGACATATATTCTACTCATCATTACCTATCGAGCCCCCATACATCGTTTTCCGATCAGATGAACGATAGTAGAGTTGCCACCCCCGCAATTTGAAAAACACCTCAAATATCCCGCAATTTTAGGAGTTAGGTTGTTCGAACCTTCTAGGCATATATTCTACTCATCATTACTTATCGAGCCCCCATACATCGTTTTCCGATCAGATGAACGATAGTAGAGTTGCCACCCCCGCAATTTGAAAAACACCTAAAATCCCCATTTTGGAGTTAGGTGTTTGAACCTTCTAAACATATATTCTACTCACTTATCGACCCCCATACATTGTTTTCCGATCAGATAAACGATAGTAGAGTTGCCACCCCCCAAATTAGAAAAACACCTCAAATATCCCGCAATTTTGGAGTTAGGTTGTTCGAACCTTCTAGGCATATATTCTACTCATCAATACTTATCGAGCTCCCATACATCGTTTTCCGATCAGATGAACGATAGTAGAGTTGCCACCCCCGCAATTTGAAAAACACCTCAAATATCCCGCAATTTTAGAGTTAGGTTGTTTCGAACCTTCTAGACATATATTCTACTCATCATTACTTATCGAGCTCCCATACATCGTTTTCCGATCAGATGAACGATAGTAGAGTTGCCACCCCCGCAATTTGAAAAACACCTCAAATATCCCGCAATTTTAGAGTTAGGTGTTTCGAACCTTCTAGGCATATATTCTACTCATCATTACTTATCGAACCGCAATACAGATACAAACAGGTACAGAGTATATTACAGTCGGGCTTGACCGACTTTCTTACTTGTTTTCTGTTTGTTCTGTCGATGCGACAAGGTTGAATAAGTTCCAAGTTGCAAGGGCTTGCCCACCGCTGGTTTAAATCTTTAACTAAAAATGTATTCGTCCATAAAAGCAATGATTTTCGCTTTATAAAAATCAAAATTCTTTTGAACTTTTAAACAATTTGAGCTCATAAAAATTCGAAATAATTTTTACAACATTTTTGAAGCTTAATTTTCTATGTACGTTTTCCCTTTGTGTGTCTGTCTGTCTGTCTGCCTGTTTTGATGAGGTCGAAGGTCGTTTTGCGGCACGTCTGCCATTAGAGAAAATAATTTTCTTTAAATTTGTCGATTTAATTGAGCTTAGCTAAACGAAATGACACGAGGGGGCGCAACCACAGGAACGTGTGTGTGTGTGTGTGGTGTTTGGCTTTTTATTTAATGGCAGCTTAACTAATGAATTTAGCAAAGGGCCTGTTAAATTACGCTTACGAGTTTTAAATGCGTGACAGAAACGTTTTCAAAGGCAATTAAATGTGTGTTAGTGTGTGTGTGTGTGTGTGAGGGTCGGTTGCATGCCTTGTTGCATACTTATTAGGGCAGGAAAAATATGTGGAAAGGTAAAAGAGATTTTAAGTGAATACAAACATAAAGCTTGTTAATTTTTCATTGCAATTCCGGGAAACGGAAGCCATCAAATTAGTACGAAATTCCATTATTGCAAATTAATGCGCCATTATTAGACAAATGCATGACAAGCGATTCAATTAAAGCGCCATAAACTGTCATCCCCTCTGCTTGTGTGTGTGTGTGGGTGTGACAGTTGTGTGACACACAAGAGGCGCCATTATGGCGTTTCGCTGGGAATAATGAAGCGCTTTTAATGATTGCATGAAGGGAAAAATGAACATTGATTGCCAACTGCTGTGGCCCCGCTTTAACTAGCCCCATTCAGGCCACGCACAAAAATTGCAATTTAATATTAAAATTTTCATAAATATTCAGTCACGATTTTTCGTTTCTTTTTGTGCCAAAAAAAAAAATATTGGCCCCAATTCATGTTTCAGATTTGGCCTATTAATTAACAATTCCATCAGGGCAAATGTGTGAAAATTGGTTTTGTTACGTCCACGTGTAATTAATGAGTTTTTAGTTTGAAATAAATTTTATGCTTGTAATAATGACTTGAGGCGAAACCCACATGTGTCTGGCATTTTCAATAAATTCAAGTACGCACACACACATTTTGGCACAAACTCTGTAACTGAGCTCATTAAATGCTTTACATGTGCTTTCCCCCCTTCTTCAACCTATGCTTTAGGCTGTACTACATGTAATTTGATGATACAAAAGTCAAGAACGAGTAACGAGAACGAGAACGAGAGCGAAGCCTTTAATTTATGCAAATGCCTTTGTGTGCATGTGTGTGTGTGTGTGCGTGAGTGTATGTTTCCCTGCTTATGTGAGCCTCATCAATTTTCCATTGACACAAAGAAAAGTTTTGGCCCCTGGGCCTAAAATACACGAAATAGTCTTACATACTCGTTTCTATGTAAATGCCAAGAAAGTCAGCCAAGTGAAATAACAACAAGTTAAGCTCAATTTTTTTTTACCAAAATGTAAATTTCGCGCAATATTTGGCACTACGAATTTTTGGAATTCATAAAAATTAAATGTGTGACTGTAAAGTTGCCTTTGGCCAAATACCACAAATTTAATTTATTTATCTGGAAAAAATAGTTTTTTAAATAAATTGTAGACAGCATTTGAAATAATCCATACAGACTTAAGAAGTCAAACAGATCTCAACTAGAGATGGGCATATTGAAATGCTACCTCAGGCAGGTCAGAAATATTTTAAAATCAAGAAGAATTTATAATTACTGAATTAAAAAATTCCCATTTTATTTCATACAAAAAAAAAATAAAACTTTTAAGGTTCAATATTTGAGGAAATTGGGGATTCCAGCGGGATAAAAATGAACAAAACTATTGTTATTTCATAAAACAAAATATCCTTTAAATATTTTATTGTCAAAATTTTGTTTACATTTTTTTCCTACTTTTTCAATAGTAATAAATATGTGTCAGTTGAGCATATGCTTGTGCTGTCAATTAGAAAATGAGCTTTGAGCAAAGAGCTCATATTTAAATTTGTTTAATGATTCTATGTTCCGGTTGGGAGGACTTGGGAATTAGGACTGGTTCGGTTCAATGGTTCTTGAGGGTTTCAAACCACTAAACAGTGGTCCTTTTGATCATTTGGAAATTTTAATATCCCCAACATTATTTTTTATCGATAACTTTTAGATTAATCGATTTTTAAGCCTAATAGGGTTACCCATTAATTTAATTTGTTCCAAGTAAATACCCCCGCCTCTGGCGTCGATGGCGTATTATGCGCCTTTTTGCAGCATTTTCCATCGTTTTCGCCAACATTTCGGCCGGAATAGCGGCTATTTCTTCACGAATGTTGTCCTTGAGGCTCTTCTACGGTCCTTGGCTTGTTAACGTAAACCTTTGACTTCAAATATCCCCACAAGGAGAAGTCAGAGGCGGCGTCAAATCGGGCGAACGCGGTGGCCAGTGCAAATCACCACTTTTCGGCCCGGAATCAATTTCTTCAGAAAATCGATTGTTATGCGACTTATGTGCGGTGGAGCGCCGTCTTGTTGAAACCTGAACTGACCTCATACGCTTTCGACGAATAATTGGCATCACAAAATTGGTCATCATGTCACGATAACGCTTCTGGTTGATGGTAACAGCCTAGCCATTTTCATTTTGGAAGAAAAACCCAATTGACCGTTTTTCGCAAAATTAAAAAAACTTGACTTTCTCGTTATGAGTTCTGCTAAATAATTAATTTATAAAATTTTGTTATTTTTACGGTCCCATTCAATGTGAAATGGGCTTCCATCGGACATGATAATTTTGTTTTCACGTTTGACTTGTTCTGTAAAATAAATTGCTCGCGTGGCGTGTATTGTTCCATAGTAAAAATCTGCTTGGTCTGACGCTTCAAACGCGGTATGTCATTAAGCGATCTGACATCTCTGTCAAAAGTTATGGCGTTGCCAGATGGGTCCCGTCGAATATGAGCAACCCACATATTGTGAAATTTGAACTGTCAGATGAAAATTTCTCTTTCTACCTGCCTTTTGCGATCTCCCAATATTTCATCCACTTTGTTTTTATTATTTTTTGAAATGAAAAAAGCAGGCGCTTCTGATTGACGGCAATATCTTTCGGGTATGGGAAAAGGGTTTGCCGCCACTTTAGATCTAGACCTTTTTTCATGCATTGTTATAGAGATGGGTTAGATCAAATAGGTAAGGAATAATTTCCTGGGTTCGCTGCTTAAACTTGTTTGTAGAAGGCTGAACGCCAAAATTTCAAATCCGGCTCGAAGGACCAAAATGTTCGTGGGAGGTTGGACTCTTAAAGAGTATTGAATAAAGGCATAGATAATCCTTTTTTTTTGTCTATATCTAAATATTGATTATTTTTATTAGTTATATATACAAAAAAATATGCAGACAGGCAGACATACACATACATACATACACTCTCACACACACACACACCAAAGAGCCGGAAATTCTTATCGCCGTCTAATGAAAATTCTCTTGTCTATTAGGTTCAATGGTGACACGAGCATACGGACTACCAGCACCCACTTTCCGACGCATAGTCACTCCCCGATGTGGACGCAGTCCCATTACAATTAAGTAAACTCCCGCCGCCGACAAAGCGATCAGACACAAAACGATCAAGCCATATGCCCATCTGGGCCAAGTGTCACAACTGAAGGCGTCACGTCGTGCGGTAGAGACCAGCATACCGCGTATTCTTGAGGGTTTATAGCAGCGTCCATTCGTCTCGATGGTCAAATCCTTCATCCAGACTAGCTCACAGTCACAGTTAAGCGGCACACCATTGAGATCCAGTTCGGTAAGTTGTTTAAAAAGCGGCGATAGCGTGACATTAAAGGTGCGCAACATAGTACCACGAAATATGAGGGAATGCAAAGAGTTTATTTTGGGTTTGGGACCAAAAGCATGATCATCCAGCTGGGTCAAGCGGCGACTATTCTGAAAGCTTGCCGTTTCGAGTAGCTCTAAGGGTGCCAAAGCATTTGCTGCTATGCCTTGTAGGCGCGACATATCTTCCAAATACAACTGACGTACTTGGGTTAAGTTGGCCATATCTTCGGGTAGCAGCTGCTCCAATAAATTATCACTAATATCCAAACGTAAGAGACTCAAAGGCAACTGTTTGGGTACACGCTGGAAGAGATTACGTCGCAGGTAGAGCTCCTTGAGGGGCACATTAGCGGGCAGTTGTAATTCATTCAAATTGCAGGCATCCAGGCGAAGTATGGACAATTTGCTATTGATGCCCAGATGGTTATAGAAATCCAGCGATGAGCTCTCATTGAGTTTACGATTCCAGGACAGATCCAAAGTGCTTAAGACCAACAGGGGAGCAAATAGTTGTCCGGGTAGTGAGTGCAAATTATTGTGAGCCAAGTCAAGTATTTGCAGGTGAGGCAAGCCCACAAAAATATCCACCTTCAACTGACTTATGCTATTCCAACCCAGATAGAGCTCTCTCAGGCTAATCAATTTGGCAAAGTTCTGTCCACTCAATTGGGTAATATTATTGTGCATTAGATTAAGCTGATGCAGGCTATCACTGCTGAATTCAGGCACCTGATTCAGGCTATTCCAAGACAAATCCAAGGTGTCTATATAGAGTGGCAAAATCTCGGTTAAATCCTCCCGTTTGAATTCCTTGTAACTGCAGTCAATGTGCAAAGCACGCATACCAAAGGGCGAGGCACTCACATTATTGCACTCACACGATTGGCGTGAACTTCTTTTGGATTCGGGATAACAAAAACGATCCACCTCATGGGCATCAATATTCTCGGCTTTAGTAAATGCGGCCAACATCAAAAGCAACAGCAGCTGCTGTACAAAGATCACTTGCATCTTGTTGATTTGTTTTCTCAAAACTCTACCCGTTAACAACAACTCAAACGATTGAATGAATAAGACGGTTAGAAATATTTCCTGCAATTTGCTGGGTGTTAGTCACAAATAAAAAGCTGCGCATTTCAACTGTTGATAAGATAAACGAAAAGAGCTTTTGCTCTCTTACCTTATCGGCTTTTTGTGTTATCGCCCTTATCTGCTTCATTAATCATTATCATACCCACACACCCCAACTCACACACTCACTCACTCACTCATGCTTCAGTGCTGGATTCAGTGACATAGATTCACATTATTGATGGATTTATAAAATCCCCCTCCCTATTCCTCCCCCTGCCTTACCCTAAACAAAACGCACTAAAATCTCTTTCACCAAGTTTCATTCCCTTTTAAGCCGCACGCAATCATACAAAAAGTCAAGGATAATCCCAGGACAGTGATTTAACGCCAGCGGGATTTATCTAGCTCATTGCATCTCGAAATGAAGTCTTAAGCTAAATTGTAATTAAGCCTGATGTCGGGGATTTTTGTTGCCTTAGATTGCTTGTCAGTTTGAATGGGGAAATGGATAAGAAATGCGTTTAGTGTGGGATTTTAAAGCAAAATAGGAAGAAATGTATTTTCATTTTAATTTAAGATTATCAATATTTTTTTCAATATTTTAAAATATTTTTAAGAATTTATATTCATGGATAGGGTGCACACGGATGCACGCCTCCTCAATTTAAACAAAACCTCATATCTCTCACAATTTTGAAGATAGCTGGTTCGAACCTTCTAGAGCAGAAGTGCCCAAACAAAGTATATAGAAGAGCAGATACCAATACATATAAAGAATGTAATGTAATCAGTCGGAAACAAAAAATTTTTATGCAGGGAATAATACCGGAACTGAAACCAGAACCGGTAACCGAAATAAACCGTTTCAAGACACGTGACGGTATAGAAAACGGAACCGATATTATACATTTTTTGAGAACCGAAACCCGTTAACCGTTATAATAGGAACCGAAAAAACCAGAACCGGAAAAAACTAATACCGGTACTGATTCGGTTTCTTATTACATATTTATCTTACTGACTTTCGATGATTTCAAGTATATATTTCAACTAATAAAATAGCACTCAACAAAAGTCTAACATTTTCGAAATTCGTCCTTAAAGAAAAACCACCTTAGACCTTAGAAAACAAATTTCTAAAAAGTGGAAATTTTTTCTTTGTAAATACAGACTTTCTAATTAGATGTAATAGATTTCTTAATCTTAGAAAAATCCTCCCTTCAATATAGAAATGTTAAAAAAATATCAATAAAAATTTTTAGAATTAAAGTTTCTTAATTTTAAAAAAATGTCGATCTTTTTCCTACTTCAAGAAAGTATTGTTTTAATATTTAAAAAGGAAAAGAAAATAGAATGCTGATTTTATGTTTCTTACTGTTTTAGAGCATTTGAAGAGCTGGTATACAGGGTTGCCCATATTCGACAAACCCATGTTTTTTTTTTTAAAAAAATCAAAGAAAAATAAAAAAAAAATTTGGCGGTTGGCAATCTTAATCATTTAATTTTGTTCCAAGTAGATTTGTTTACATCAATTTTTGAATATGATATCTCTCAAAGGCGGCCGCCTCTGGCGTTGATGGCGTATTGTTGCCCTTTTTGCAGCATTTTCCATCGTTTTCGCCAACATTTCGGCCGGAATAGCGGCTATTTCTTCACGAATGTTGTCCTTGGAGCTCTTCTACGGTCCTTGGCTTGTTAACGTAAACCTTTGACTTCAAATATCCCCACAAGAAGAAGTCAGGCGGCGTCAAATCGGGCGAACGCGGTGGCCAGTCCAAATCACCACTTTTCGACATCAAACGGCCCGGAAACAATTTCTTCAGAAAATCGATTGTTATGCGACTTGTGTGCGGTGGAGCGTCTTGTTGAAACCAGAACTGCCTCATAAGCTTTCGACGAATAATTGGCATCACAAAATTGGTCATCATGTCGCGATAACGCTCCTGGTTGATGGTAACAGCATGGCCATTTTCATTTGGAAGAAAACGGCCCAATGACCGTTTTCGCACTAACGCCGCACCAGACTGTGACTTTTTCGTCATGAAGAGGCACTTCTTGAATCTCTGAGGATTTTCAGTGGCGTAAATACGGCAATTTTGCTTATTTTACGGTCCCATTCAATGTGAAATGGGCTTCATCGGACATGCTTAAAAGCACGTTGAGTTTTCACAATTGACTTGTTCTGTTGAATGTAAATTTCAACTATTTCAGAGCGCTCGCGTGGCGTGTATTGTTCCATGGTAAAAATCTGCTTGGACTGACGCTTTCAAACGCGGTATCTCGTCAATATGGCGATGCGGTCCGTGAGGCAACTCCCGTATAAGATATTTCACTATTTTAGTAGTCAATGTGGAAGCAAGAAAGGTTACAACTGTTGAACACCAGATGGGTCCGTCCATTTCAAAAATTTTTAAGGTCTATAACTTGATCGACAATAATTGCCACAGAGGAATCCTCGACTGATGCAATAAACCTGAGAAAGGGAGAAACAAGCAGAAATGACTGATTCTGCCGATGATTCGAAATAAGGATTAGTTTTAAATTCTGGGTTCTATTTTTAGTCTTTTTGGTTGCAAAAGAGTTGAATTTCAGACTCATATACTCAATGAAATTAGAAGAAAGTAACACCTTAAGTCCAGCCTCCACACGAACGTTTTGGTCCTTCAGGCCGGATTTGAAATTTTGGCGTTCAACCTTCTGACAAGTTTAAACAGCGAACGGGAAATTATTCGCCACACAGTAAGATATAACCACATCTATGCAATTCAATGAAAAAAAGATCTTGATATTGCCGTAATCTTGTAGCGCCACTATTTGGATTTTTGTAGAATAACAAAAAACAAAAATGCATGCAATGATAGCGTCAGATCGCAAAGGCAAGATGCTAGAAGAGAAATTATATCCCATTGAATTACCATTAAAACAATATATTAATAGAAAAAAGGTGATCTAACGGCCCCAAATAATTTTTTCTAACCTATAAACTCTCCCACAAGAAGTGTAGATTGTCTGTATAGCAATTTCAAAGACCCATTTTATGCCTAACTCCTTAATCAACCCACTTAGCCAACTTATCTCTGATTAAAGCGACAGGTACACCTTGCCCTCACACCTACAATCCCAAATTCCTTTGTAAAACGTAAACAAATTGTGTCTGTATCAAATTTATTACGTCGCAACACTTAAAAGTACGAATTAATCACGCTCATTGGACACGTATTCCGTATAAAGTAACCATTGGACTTGGTACATTCACAACTTTGAACTTGCATTAGCCATATGCAAACTTCATACGTAATTTTGGTGACCCAACATAATGATCAATCACATTAACATCGTAGGGCTCCTCTAAGGCACAAAGATTAATAAAGCTGGGATGGACACCAGTTTGACAACCAG